>SNQN01003677.1:26673-38817 GCA_008642245.1 Bassia scoparia | reverse complement strand
ACACTTACCCCATAATATGCACCATCAAAGTAATATACTCCTAGAAGTCAATGTTAAGTTCACTATCAATGCTATTGCTACGTCCTCTGACCGGTACGAAATGTTACTATAAGATTCAAATGTAATACAATGAGGACTAGTAATTCTCCCAAGAATTCACTCTCTAATACTCTCAATGTGTTTTCCTCTCTAATGTGGCTTGAATAACAAATGGCTTAAAAGCTTACAAAACCCTAAACCATAATACTCCCTCCGTTTTTTATTAGATGTCCATACCAATTTGCACGATATTAAGAGTTGATTGAGTAAGAATAAAATAGATGGTAAGTTAGGTAAAAAAGTTGAGTAAGTTAGGTAAAGACTAAATGTGTGAATGAAATTTTTTGAAAAAATAATTTTGGGTGAATAAATTGGGTAAATTAATGAAAGTTGACTTTAGAAAGGAATCATTAATTATGTTGAGTAAATAAAGTAGGTTAAAGTAAAAAAGTTATTTTTAGATTGGTTTGGAACAACTAATTTAAAACATCCCAAATGAAAAGTGGAACAACTAATAAACGGAGGAGTATATACGAAGTATGTCAAAGATATACTCGTATCAAATACATCTTGTTAACCAAAAGTTGCTTGCCAAAACATATTGATATTAATATATCCTTGCTAAGTGATGCAGACCGTACTGGGATATAGCTAAAGCAGACCTCTAATGGGTGGCGCATCTGCTTAGCAGGATACCAGAGACTCAGGGAAGAATGAGCCTGAAGTATTATGCCCAAACGAATAACAGAAAAGAGAGAGAGAAAGATAGAGAGAGAAAGAAATGTTGTTGTTATTATTATCATTCATAACAAACTACAACGTGGCCCCTTTTAATAGGCAGAGATAACAACAATAACAATTGTAATAACAACCACGTAGGAAAATGTAAATAACAAAAAGGAAAAAATGCCAAATAGATATGCTAGATGACAAAAAGGTTGTTATTGTTTCCCCTTTACACATGCAAAGCTGACTCTGAATTCACCAGATTGTCCTCCTCATGAGAACATAATATATGCAGCTCTCATTTTGTGTTGATRATGCTCAGGCTTGCATCAGTACTCCCCCTTTGTGGAGATCCTTGACCCCAAGGATCAAAGTGAGGAAAAGCAGCTTCAATGTCAGCAGTCGACTCCCAAGTGGCATCTTTAGGAGGGGTATTAAACCAATGGACCAGCCAAAACACATGGGCCTGGTTGTTTTCTTGACAAGCTTCTTGTTCAGAACAACAAGGGGCTGATGATGGTAAGCAGAAGGCTCAGGAAGAACAGAAGGTGGAGCATGTTGGGTGGAGGGAGGAGGGAGGAGGAATGGGTCCAGTATATTTTTTAAGCAGAGAAACATGGAATGTGGGGTGGATTTTTTGAGGTAGGAGGCGGTTGAGAGTGTATGCTACCTGACTTATTTTTCTTGGTAATCTCATATGGACCAAAGAACCTGGGAGAAAGTTTCTGATTGCTCCTTGTTTCAACCGATTGCTGCCTATATGCTTGTAATTTGAGGTACACCCAATCTCCCTCCTGATAAGTCCTCTCAAACCTGTGTCTATTAGCAAGTTGAGTCATCCTGTTTTGTGCCCTAGCCAAGTGAAACTTCAGAAGTTGGAGAGTTTCTTCCCTTTTTTGRAAACTTCTATCAATGGTGTCCACAGTACAATGGCCAGCTATGCAAGGCCTATGAATTGGGGGAGGTTGATTTGGGTCGGGTTCTGTGCAGGGCAGTCTGGTTTGATATAAACTAGCCAGGTTTTCTTGAAATCCGGTCTGTTCTGTCAGGAACATAGGTGATTCAGGTCCGATGGTGTTGGAATTTATATCTGATGGATTAATGATCCTATCACTTTATGTGTCATATTAGCAGATCCTCTTTGTTCTGCAAAGTTTTCTAACACTACAAGAATTTCGTGTAAGCCGACCGAAACTATCGACCGAAAAAAAAGTCGGTGAACACCGACCGACACCGACCGATTGCGGTCGGTGAAATTTACCGACCGAAAAATCGGTCGGTATTACCGACCGATTTGAAAATCGGTCGATGTTCCGACCGATTTTTCGGTCGGTAAATCATTGGTTTTAATTCCTCCACCAGCACTAAAAATAAAAAAAATAAAAAAAAAAAACAATCCAAAAAAGGTACCGACCGAAAAATCGGTCGGTGTAGTACCGACGATTTAAAATATCGGTCGGTAAACTTTATTTAAAATAAATTATTTTTTCCTTTTCTTGTTGTGTTTCTTCGACCCTCATGCCTCTCTTAGTCTCTTTCTCTTATCCTCTCACCATACCCTCAGATCTCATCTCTCTCTTCCCCCTCATCCTCTCACCCTCAGATCTCTCTCTTCCCCCTCATCCTCTCACCCTCAGATCTCACTCTTCGTCCTCATTCCCGTCCCCATTCTCTCTCATCCCCCTTCGTCCTCATTCTCTCTCTTCCCCTTATCCTCTCATCCCCCGTCCCTCATCCTCTTCATCTCATCCTCTCTCTCCTCACGCCTTTCTTCCTCCCCTTACTGCCGCCGTCGTCGTCCCTCCTCCCAGCGCTCTTCCGCCGCCGTCGAGATGCAAGCCCCCTCAGGCAATTTTTTTTTAAATTCTTGTTTCCTTTCTTAGTTATTTGTTTCCTGATTTAATTTTTGGTTTCTTACTTTATTTGCTCTAGATCTATAATATTCAATAATAATTGAGTTTTTTGATTTCGTTTTTGATTTCGTTTAAGATCTCGAAATTTCTAGGTCATTTTTTTGATTTCGTTAAGATCTCGAAATTTCTAGAGGTCAATAATAAGCTTTCTGACATATAAGCTTTCTTAACTTGAATCAGGAGTTCTGCGTTAAGCATAAAAGACCTAGTGTGAAGTAATTTCAATGCTTGGTGTTTTTGATTGTTTGGTGAGCATGGTGAGATGTATCCTTTTTTTACTGTGTTTATACCAGCTGAAACTTACACACCAGCTGCTATTTTCTGTTTGATTTCCAGAATTATGTTGCATACTAATAACTTTGATTATGTTCCTATCCATAACATTCAATCAGTGCACTACTCGAAAGAAGCAATTTGGAGGCAATTGAGTGGTCTATGGATGTTGTGAGTATAACTTATATCACTTTTATTTTTTTCTTTAAAATGGTTGTGGAACATACATGAGATTCTTAGGGTAATGTTTAAATTTTGCCTAGTACTGATGTAAACATAGTCATGCTGGTATGCTACAGAGAAGTTCATATTAATAGGAATCTTCGGCGTTTCAATTGGGATGAATAAGTTATTATTGTTCATGAAAATGCAACAGCAATATTGATTCTAGTCTGTCTTTCGTAATTGGCTGTTAAGAAAAGTTAACTAGCAATATTGATTCTGCACCCCATATTGTTTCAGCAAAAGCCAGATTCTTGTTTAAATTTAAATTTTCAAGAACATTGCACATGCTTCTACAGCAAGTAGTGAATTGTACTAGGTTACTGGACTATTATTATTGTGGATCCTTTCAGCACTCTTCTTTATAATTGCTTTACTCTCATCCCTAAAGATAGCTCCCACATAATGTTAAATTGAATTGAGTTGAATTCCCTTCAGATACTAGGCTTTGCTGGATATGCAGTAGCAACTTGTTTATTCTACACCCTTGTTCCTTTTCTCTTAAAGGTAAGGAATTGACCTTCGTATTGTGGTTTTTCTTTATACTCTTATTACAAGTATATAACAAAATAATAACTGGGGTTTGGTATTAGATCTTACTCTTATGTTGTTGTTAAGGAAAACACTATAGATTCGTTTTAAGAGTTGTCAATGTTGCTGATCGAAATTAGTTTCTGATATGCTCTGATGACTATCTTTTGGATGTAGCTAAGTGGAGCCACATTGTTCAATTTATCACTCTTACATCGGATATGTGGGCTGTTCTCATCCGTATTCTATTCTATCATCAGGAGGTACTGCTCTCACAATTATCATTTTCTACACAGTTTCACATTATTGATATTGATGAACTTGTAAATTTTTAATTATGATTTCCATGCATTGTACTTTTAATATGATGATTAGTGTGCAAATTTATGGACAGGTTGGTATATTATACTATGTTTCTTTCGCATTGTGGTAATAGGGTTGGTCATCTATTCCAAAGCGTAAATCCTAATCTCTCTTACTTTCCGTGTTTATTAATACAGTTGCAATTGCAGGCCATATATATCTGCTATCTGTCACTGTTGAAAAATGTTTTCATTCTCTTTCATGTCCAATCTGTTAGAGCTCAGACTCTTCTCAAAATAAATCCTTTAAAAGTCTGCTGAGAAGGCAGCAATATAGAGCTTTACAGTTTTTGGTACCAATGCTGTTGGAAACTTTATTGAAGCAAAGGAGGATCAGGATCAGGATGACAGCGTTTGGAATCTGTCCATGGCAGGTGGGACATGTTTGGGTCTTGTGTCGAGGACTGTTGTGATGCTATTGTGCCACTCGTGATGCTTTTTGTGGAGTCAAACATTTCTAGTCCAGAGTGCGTCAACTGAAGCTGCTACATTTGCCTTTGGCTCAATACTTGAAGGCCTAGTGCTGAGAAGCTCTTGCCTCTAGTCCATGCAGGCTTGGATTTCCTGTTGAAGGCAATGAATGATCAAAACAATCATGTTAAGGACACAACTGCTTGGACGTTGAGCCGTATATTTGAGTTGCTACATTGTCCATCTTCAGAATCTCTGTTATTACTGCTGCCAATCTCCAACCTATCCTGCATTTCTCCTGGAAAGCATCAAGGATATCCCTCATGTGGCCGAGAAATCTGTGGTGCTATTTATACCTCGCACAAGGTTTTGAGGATGATGTTCAAAAGCTCATCTAACCTCACACCTTATCTTCCGCAATATTATAACTTTCTTATTGGAGCGCTGATAGAACAGACAGCGGTGACTCAAAACTCCGTTCAGCAGCATATGAAACATTGAATGAGTTGTTAGGTCTCTAATGTGCCAGAAACAGCTCAAATTATTGAACAGCTGCTTCATGCTATATTGAACAAGTTGTCGCAGTCTTTTGAACTTCCAGTTGATAAAGAAAAAACAAGGAGATTTGCAAGCACTACTCTGTGGTGTCCTCAAGTGATAATCCAGAAGCTTAATGTTGATGAGACAAAGCAGATCATTCTAAGATTGCTGATCGGATAATGATCTGTTCCTCAAAATATTTTCTTGTCGTAGTTCTACAGTGCATGAAGAGCTATGCTTGCGATTGTGCATTGGCCTATGCAACTGGAACAGAGTTTGCAAGTATATGCCGGAGTTCTACAAATATTTGGGATGGGTTTACAAAACTTTGAAGAGTACCAGGTCTGTAGCATTACTGTTGGTGTCGTTGGTGATATCTGCCGTGCGCTAGATGATCAGATTTTACCATACTTGATGAAGCATTATGTCCCCCTCCTCAAGGACCTTTCCAGTGGGACCTACATCGTTCTGTCAAGCCTCCAATATTCTCCTGTTTTGATTAATTCAATGCATCCACTACTTTGGTGTTTGAGTCTATTCTGTTTGCCTTCATGTCTCTTTATTTTTTTTTCATACTTGTGGAGTGTGATTGATACATGTAAAATAAAAATGTTTTTTTTATGGTAGAGTAACTAAGTTTCAGAGGTATTTGACATGATTCAGTTCCAAGTTAAGGTGCTCGGTTTAACATGGACTATTAACTATTAATTCATAACTGTCATCACAGGGTTATGCACTCCTGTATTATTATTTTTTGTTCCTCCTACGAAATTACCGACCGACTAGCGGTCGGTAAAATATATTTTTTTGGCACAAATTGAATTTACCGACCGAAATTGCGGTCGGTAATGGAGAATTTTTAAATAAAAAAAAATTATAGGTGATTACCGACCGATATATCGGTCGGTATATAATACCGACCGATTTGAAATCGGTCGTTATACCGACCGACATATCGTTTGGTAATAACTCCATTGTCCCTCCTCTTTTGGAGGGAAAAATTTGATTACCGACCGATATGTCGGTCGGTAATCAATTTTTCCTTCCAAAAATGGTCGGATTGTATCGGTCGGTGATCGGTCGATAAGATCGGTCGCGTAAACCCTTACCACCGATAGTCGGTCGTAATTTTGGATTACCGACGCCTGTATTGCCGACAACGAATTACCGACCATTATCGGTCTCGAACCCCTTTTACCGACCGAGTTTCGCGTCGGTAATCGTGTCGGCCGAAGCCAATTTTCTTGTGTGATAATCATGTTATAAATACCTTAAAACTGTTACTTAGAGAATATTCTGAAGCTTCGAAACACAAATCTGCTGCAGAAGTTCCTCATTGCTTACGCTTTTTAGTGCTTGAAAAAATGCAGATTCAGGGTACTAGAACAGGAAGAAAACAACACAATCACATATCTATTATTAAAAAACAGCATCCAAACCTAATGAATAACAGCGAACGAACTAAGTTGTATCTTTTTGATACCCAGTAATAGACTAGAAGGTCAACACAAGGACTCGACAACTCGATATCCGTCATTTTTTTTTGGCCACGACATCACTTCCTTTTTACCTACTTATAATATTTCTTGTTGGGATGAACAGCAATTATTTACATTCATCTAGTTAATTAAAAGAATTTTAGGATAGAATCAGTAAAAGATTTTTTGATATGAGCTATTTTAAGTTACAACTAATGAAACAAGCAAATTGTCTCAGGAACCTACTGTTATACTTCACTGACTGTGACTTGAGCATTGAACTAACATCACTAAGCTTAAGCTTAAAATTGACAGTAAACGCAACTTGTAATATTTGTTTCCAGTTAAAACTCGGAAACCTTATGATTGGTTCCAAGTCAAAAACTAATTGAAATAAACGATAAGACTTGCTTAATCCTGGGACCTGGACAATATACATAATGTACAGAGTTTTCTAATGAAAAAGTTCAATAATTGCATTGTAGGAGTACTCGGAAATCTTAAACACAGGTTTAGTCTAGAATCAGTTTTCGCTCTCCCTGAGAATATTGTCTAGATTTCTAGTCTGTTCATTATTTTGCAAAGGCCRCGACAGGTGAGATGATGCAGGAAAAAAGTTTCGAGTTCTGTGTACAAAGATTACAAAGCTTTAACTGTGTCGCCTAAACAGCTTCAGCCACTGAAGCTGCCTAACTTGGTTAGGTCTCACTTAAGCCTTACCTAACACAAACGCGCACGCGCACCCCACACACAAGAGCATCTTAGCACACACTTGATACACAACACATTCTCAAGTCTTGACAAAAGGTTCAAACCACATATATATGAACAATATTTTCCATGATACATTTGCAATTAATTTAACTGTCAAATATGAATCTCTAAAAAGCTCACCAGAATCATGTTTTTATCAGCAAGCGAAAATAGAATGAAGTTGCTTATTATTATCTAGTCTTACAAAGCATGGAAAAGTGAGGAATATTAAACTTCAAACATAATCAATTGATACTAAGATAAMAAGTCACTCCTCCCTCAAAACTAAGCTCTCCATATGCGTGCATACATAAACAAATCGACGAGGAAGGGAGTTGCAACGCTGGCCGGTTCTTCCGATCTCACGTACTTCATGACTTGTTATGTTATAAGACATCATTTTACCTTCTAAGGTATGTAGAAGTAATGCATTAGAGTTCCCTTCATAAAAAACCTCTGCGCTTCGGTGAGCGTTGAAGAATTTGTAGGCATTAGAATTAGACAATCCAGTAAACCATAGGCTCCAAGCGTCCTCTTCACCGGAATCCCCACCCTTTCTCATGATCCATATGCAACTGCTTTGGTAAGAAATGCCGAAGACGGCTAATGAATCGCTGAGAACAAAGATGAACTTTAACATTTCATTTCCGCTTTCAGGCAATTCCATAACCTGGAATTCTTCTAGATTAAAATCAAACGAAAAAACACGAGTTGCGCCCTCCCAAAAACAGCATGGATCATCGCTGACCATCCAATGTGCCGCTCCTAGACAGACATGGTGCCACCAAGATTGAGTCACCAACAGCGACCAATACGAAACAGGGAAACTCACCTTGACGTTTATAGTCCTCCACAGSCGATCATTGAGCGAAAAAATGGCAGSCAATGAGGACACATTAATAAATTTATCCCCGTTAGTCCTATAAGCAAGAACCTTAAACTCGTTACTGGAAGACACAAACCCCATGACAAAGCCCAGATGGCGAAGTGGGAGAGGAGGACGAGGAAGGGGCCTATTAACCGCAGTGGAAGGGTTCCACAACTGCAACTTAAAATCCCAATTGTAAGTATAATCAAGGACCAAAATCAACCCATTACAGCTACTCAAATGCTTCCGTAATCTGAGATTTTGGGGAAGACTTACCTAAGACAGTTAAAGGATCGTTTTACAGCCGAATAAACCGAAGTCAATATTATGGTCTTTTAGAGAATTCCCTTCCTCTGCTCACGCTTTCCATGACGAAGATAGCCGAGTTCCTTCTACATTCGCTCTGTATAATTGAAGTGGCCGCGGTAATAATCCGGAAGAATCCGATCATTGTCCACCATGTTTACAAACAGACCTGAATTTTAGTTAAGGGATGACTGGTATCTAACGAGGTACATTCCACTAATAACAACTCTGTTAAAAACATCACCCCTTCGTCTTGCATCATGTTCTTCTTACTTCAATTTCACGCATTCATAATTGATTATACCTCCAAATTTTCTCAATTATTTATAACATATCGGAGGATTTGATTAGAACGAGGTCAATTAAATTTCGTGCACTGCTAATTTATTTGACAAGATTTGAGCCGTGTGGATTACGGCCTTCACAATTTATTATTTTTAATCTTCGCCTTCCTATACAACAGGGAGTTGCTTATCGTAATTAGTATACTCATACTCAATTCACTCTCATAAAACATTCCACTCTCAACCTCTCTCCGCCACCACCAAACGCACAACCACCACCAAAGAATCAATTAGACAACAATTATTTAAATAACCAAACTTAAACCAACACATTCCATTAGCTATATTTTGAACACTATATTATTAAACAGAACCACCAGACTGTTTACAATAATTACTACTAAAACCCATACCATGTACAATAATACATCAAACATTACCAAGCCCAACACAACTCCTCCCAACAAACAACAAACCACACAACCCCCCCCACCCAACACCCACACAACAACACAAACCCCACCCCATATACACCCACCCACACTCTCTCGAGCCGCCTCCAATACAAACAACACACCAAATCTCTCACTCATCAATTGAGACACATTAATATTTCATTAAGTAGACATATGGTGATCATAAAATAAATATTTCATATATTTTTTTACAAAAACAAAAAAAAAAATTGAGATTATTAATGGATAATTATCTTCAATCTTATTTGCTAGGACTTAAGATTATTTTATTAATGCCAATACGAGATAATTATTAGGAAAAAACTACATGCCGCTTGAAATAAAAGATTAATTAGTTTTCTGATTTGTGGAAAATTGACATTTTTTTTAAGAAAATCATACAAAAAAAAAATAAAATTAAAATTGATACATTTAATTTTATCAGATGTCTCCGAAAGAGACAGTTTGAATACAATTTTATTGGTGGTTATACTCCATGATAAAAGTTTATGTTATTATAAGTCTAGAATTATAAAATACTGCTAGAATATGACAGTGACCAACGAAAGACATGGTCCATGACAGTGACAGCACAAAACCAATGGCAATTCTCCTGAAAATACAATTGCATTACTGCAGTGGACAGCTATGAGCGTAGCTTGGCTTCGGCACGCCAAATCTTGTAGTTCAGCTGGAAAGAGGAAAGCAAACACAGTATCATGTAGAAGAACCAATATTTGTACAGCTATGGTGGAGTAAATGTTAATCATCAGCCTTGTATTAAATCATGGAATACTTTGTACTGATTAGTATTACATTTCACTGTTGGCACATACAAGCGCATCTCGCTGATGTATTATAAAACAAACTGATAAAGCACAGAATACTAATAGAGCTATATAACTGAAGCTGAGACTCACTAAAGGTTCATTAGTAAGTGTGAGTGATTCAGAACCAGTAAACTAGGGAGTTGCAAGTATGCGGGTCTATAAATACAAAATTCAACCCATGCCGAAAGTTCCTGCTATTCGTTCAAGGTAATGATTCTACTACAGACACTTCTCCCACTAAAACTACAAATAATTTTTTGCAAAACAGTTAAGTCAGAAAAAATGGGCTGGCTGCGGCCTCATTACACTTAGTGAAAATTATGTATACATATGTAGAAGCAGGGCTGGTGTGATACCTCTGATTTTTAGGCAGAAACAACGATGACTTTTTAATTTTGATTTGCTTCTCACCTCGTGGTAATTGCTGACTTTTCCCTCTGTTTAGTAAGTGCCGACTGCTTCCCTCTGTTTACTTCTGAGATAATYTTACAATTGATACAACAGTTGCTCCCATCAGATGGAGRTGATCACTTGCATTGGCTTTGCCGAAACTTTTCAGATGATAAGAGAGAACTAACAAGTGTTTCCACCCTTTTTGCACCAGAAGTTGGTCTCAAAAGTGTTGTATTGCCCACTACCAAACATGGGTCAGTCCCATTATCCCCATTACCAATGCACCAACCACCAGGAACAATCATTCCTGGGCGTCGTGACAGGAGCTCAGAGTCAACCTTATCAAGCACCGGATCATCACGGTGAAACTTTCTCGCAAAAGGAGCATTACTTTGGACCATTCTTGTCATATCATCAACATTGAGGTAGTGAGGATGCTGTTTAGGAGGATTGTCCCAAGATATGAAATGAAGGTCCGTATTAACCGTTGTGTTTCGAAACTCCTTTGCGTTACAAATGACTGTATGAAAGTAGCCTTCTGGAGAGGATATGAAATTTGCATAGTACATGAGCACAGTTCGTGGTAGGTTGTCCCATCCCCAGATGCAGTAGTCAACGAATGGGCGAGAAAGTGCCATCCAAGCAGAGCCTACATGAGGTAACACCCACAATCATAATGCAGATCTACACACTTTTATAAGAAGTTGAATAAGTCCATGCAAAAAATCAATCAAATTCTGATAACAGACAAATAGAAGAATGGACGTGATGGACAAATTACAGAGATTACTTTGCAGGCAAGGATCAGCACAGAGATTACCCAGACTCTTCATTTAACCTCAAGTACCCGTGTCGGATCCTTGACACTCGGACATGGGTACGATACTTGGACACTTCATTTTGGGCTAAAATCTTTGTAATTTTTCAAAAAATAGTCGAGTCAGACACTTGGACACGTATCCGTGTCGGTCATGGGATAAGAGTCCAGGTAACATAAAGCACAACAAACAATACAAAAATATTTTCTCGATTAAATGGCATACACTAATCAAAACTTATACTCCATAAGCATATATTTTATGCCATCAATATAGATACACAATTTATGTGGAGGAAAATTTAGGAGGCTCTCGATTGTAGAGAGTGGAGGAGGAAAATTTATGTGTGGATGACTTCCTGAAATAATCACTTTTGGTTCATGTTAGCCAACCCCACTTATGAGAATAAGGCTTTGATTGATTGATTGAATAAAGATACAAAATTCATTGTCATACACATTTGATCCTGCTGCCTGTTTAGTGAACCTAAAGTATCACACTACCTCCCTGGGCTCCCTGTCCAAACATTGTTTATATGTCCTCTTAATAATTTGCAWGAAAAATGGAAGCCATTGCAAAACAAATTATGCCTGTATGCCAAGCTGCCAACCAATCGACCAGTCTTCCCCAATTCCCCCTTTRCTGAAACAGCAGCACCACACATRCTAGCCAACAAATAACAAGTGTGACGTCCACAGACATCATAAATTGTTCCGACCAGGTACATTTTCAATGACTTCTAGACCTAATGCATCCAAACTAACTTTTAGGGATCCTACAATCTCACAAAATTAACAAAGCAGCATCAAAAAATTGCAACTCGCTAATTTGTACAAGCTTCCACTTTCACAAAATTATTGCATTTCCCTAACAATATTAAAACAGTTGAAGTGTCCAAAAAAATAAGAGCAAACATAAGAAATGGGGAGTTTTATATAATTC
>SNQN01003677.1:13414-23713 GCA_008642245.1 Bassia scoparia | reverse complement strand
CTGTATGGATTACTCACTCGTTTTCAGGAAAATGAATATTATCAGAAAAATGAAACTGCTATCCACCAATGAATCTGCACTTCTGATTGGCAACCATCTATTTGGTCAGAACGTTGAATCGTAATGATCACAATAAAAAGATGATACGCACGGAATATGTATGGTCTTTGCACCAAACAGCACTCAGGTGACTTGGCACTAATTCTCCTTGACAGTCTGTTTCAAAATGTATAACGGCTCTGGGAAGATCAATTGTTTGGGCCCACTCAATAAGACAACTGCTGCCTGCCTACAGTTGCCTTGCTATATTCTATACACACCGAGCATCTCAATCAGTAATGTATTTATGTGTAAAAAGTAGCTATCACAGTAATGTCATAATCACTTTTCACTGCTGAACTGATTATAATTTCTAATCGATTAGTATTATATCTTCAACACGTGAATTGTGATGAACTTGTGATAAGATTTTCTAATCATTTTAAGGTATTAATCAAGAGTTATGATAGTTAGCATTTACTATTGCATTTGAGCCTAATTTCCATCTTTCTTGAATTGGAATGAAACTTTGGGTAGCTTAAATTCTTCGGCTCAATGTGGCTCTATGGTTTGGTTACTTTTTGTTTCTTATTTTTATCAAATGTGGTCTGCTGTAGGGTTCATTGTGCTGAATCACTAAAAGATTGATTAGCGTGATTTTCAAAATACTGTTACGCTTCATTTCTCTAAATTTGATCCAAGCATATAATGTGATAACTTTTTGTTGTTTTGTATTTTTTGTCGTAAAGGTACAGGAACAAGTGCAGATGCAAGCTCAAGCGTAATAACTGCTTCTCGCCAGACATCTAGGAGTAGTCATGCGTAAAAGTACTAGTACACGCATTGACCTCCTATCTGATACAGGTACTACTAATGTTTCAGAAATTATAAATTTAGTATAGTAATGCACTATTTTAAATATAAACTATTAATTCTATACATGATTATCATGCTTCAAATTAAATTTTATATTTGTCGATTTTTAGGCTCTCAAAGACTCGGTTTCCTAACCCGAGAGCTTCTTCAAACCTCACAAATGCCTCTTGTTTTCAGAAGCCCGAAAGCATTAACCTCACAAATGCCCTCGGTTTTCTAAACTCCGAACATTTGTGAATTTAAAATGGCCTCGGCATGCCAGAGGCATTTGGAAATGTTGACACGCGCCTTCTACTGTAATGCTGGGCTATGGCCAGACGCAGCAGCTCTATTTGCCACCAAGATGTCGCTTTTTCCAGTACTGAAAATAGTAAATGATAGATAATCGATTATAATACATCTAAATGATGTGGGGGTTTGCTAAATAACACTAGGGCGATCAATGTCAAAGAGGTGATTTGACTTTGGATGCGAAGTAATTCTGACGTGAAGGGGTGTAAGTGATTTTATCTTTATTTGTCAAAGATTGTAAATGAATACAAGCTGAAAGTTAGATGGGAGATGCATTTGTGAAGAATAGGACAATAATCTTGGATTACGTTATGAATGATAGATGTAATTGGTTAGATAAATACTCTTGCCGGTACTGTTATATGGTGATTGATGTGCCATCTCAATATGTATTTTATATTGGTTGTTATGTTGGATTCCGAGGAGTCTTGTAACTTGATAGTCTACTTTCTAGGGAATGCGCCGAATTTTCACAAATTTTTGACAGTGAGCTGATTTATCATTAGATGATCATATTATATGTGTACGCTGGGGCCGAGTCAATATGGAGTATTGTTGTTATGTTATATGATAGGATTATAATTCGTTAACTAGGTAGTTCACTTTTAGAAAGTTGTCTGAATTACCATATCATATTCGTTTTAATATTTCCTTACAAGTTGTTTAGTTTAAATATTTCCTAACAAGGGGGAATATCTTTTTAACTTTGTTATTCATACTCGGTAGATTTTCTCTGGCACCATAATCCAAGAGCGGAATTGATATTCGTAGAATTGGTGCAAACTTCATCAATCTATGATGTGTTAGTTCTATTGTAGTGTTATAATTTAGATTTAGACTAATTATGAATTCTAATTTTGCCTACGTTTATGTAATGAAATTGTAACGAATCGAATATATATATGTGTATTTGGTTATCTTTTTTATTTTTTTAAATAATTATGTATTTTAATTATTGTTACACAACATAATGAATTTATTTAAGAAAATAAATTTATATCCTAATGCATCACCTATTTGACATTGACATACATTTTTATATATCTAGACAGTGTTCCCCATTATGTAGTTTTGACCGTAACCTACTAACGTGTCCCACTTATGTAGTGTTTGACACGTTAGCACTACCTAACGTGTCCCCTCTTAGCTAATTGACATATGGCTACTAATGTCCTCTTTTAAGTTGGACCATTAGGTACCTAACGTGTCCCTTCTTATGTAACGTTTGCACATTAACCTACCTAACGTGTCCCTTTTAGTACGGTACGAACGTTAGACGTATCTAACGTGTCCTTCCATATTAACGGTGGACACGTCTATGTACCTAATGTGTCCCCTTCTATATTAAACGTTGGACATCTTAGTCACTACGTGTCCTCGTATAACGTGGACACTTAGCACTACCTAAGTCCGTCCTCTTATGTAACATTGACACGTATAGTCCCATCGTGTCTTCTCTCAGTTGTTGACACATTAGCATCTAACGTCCCCCTTCCTTATTTTGTGGACGATATTAGGTTATCAACGTGTCCCCTATATATAACCTTGGAACACATTGCCATCTAGGGTAGCTTACGGTAAAAGCCTATTTGCTTTGCTTACTGGCGACGCGTTACATATCTAACTACCGTCCTGGAGAAGGCAATAGTGGTACATGATCTTGTGGTGGCTATCGGCTCTCCCCGTCAAATTTCGACGATAAATTCTAGAGGACCAAGGGTTTTTTGATATTGAACTTAGTAGTAGGGACGGAGTCCCAGCGTTGGGTGAACTCGTTAAATCATTGGTGTATCTTTTGCTTTACTTACTATTCCGCGCGCCAGGAACCAGCCCACACTTGTTCTTCTCGACTAGCATGTTAGGAGAATAAAGAAAAATTGGGTATATAACTATACTCAATTCACCCCCCCCTTGCACCACAACTTCACCAAATTTATTAGGTTTTCTTGAATGTTTACTCTCTTTTGATTTGGAGTTTACTTTTAATTTTTTTTTAGGTTATTAGGGTCCGGCTATGGATTGCTATAATGGATACATTAACTTAATAATGAGTAAATTCTGTAAGCTCTTGAAGTGTTCTTTAAATATCATGTTTATCTTACTCTACTTCTTGATATTATTTTATTTGCGTTGAATTGTTGGATTTAGGTGTCATTTAGATTGTTTCAAGGCGAAAGCCAATTCCCTAGATTGCAGAATGAAGAAGTCTGACCTTTCGCAGAAATTGACCTAGAAACGACAACAATGGCTTGGTAGTACCTCTTTGTCCTCTTGAACCTATGTATTAAGTAGGATGCGACCTAGTACACAACGGTAGGTGTCGGATACTAGTACAATCATGGTCAGGTGTTCGACTATTTTTGACTTGGTTTAGATACGTACGGTGTCTAAGTGTCGTATTGATTTTGCCTAACTATTCTATGTTCGAGCCCAAATGAATGTAGCCTTCTCTAAAGCTGTAATTAACTCCACTAGAAGTTATTGCTTCTGAATTATATCTTTGAATTTATAGTTGTTCAAAGTTGTTTTCTTTCTAATTTAATCATACCTCTATAACAACCACCAACCTATACTTAGTCTTCCAAGTTACATGACCCCGACATTCATTCGAACAGCCACCAAAGGAAATCATCAAGCTCAGTATCTCGACGTCAGCCAGACACACTAGTCAGATGTCTTCACTAACTGCAACCTATCAAGCACAGCAACTACTCTTGAGCAAGCTGGACCGGTGTCACCATCTACGCTTGAGCGGGAGTGATGTAAGGATGCTCTTGCTAGTTAATTGCTTATATATGTGTACAATCTTTTTGTTATTTATGCTCTGTATCAAAACACATCTCTGTCTCATATTACCACTGCAAACTTTTCCTTTCTACCTACTTTGTGTCTTAGTGTAGTATCATTCCGGATCAGTGCACTCTAATTGGTGTAAGGTTGAGCATACTGGCCTAGCTCGGATTAGGAGAAAGGTCTTTATATCAATAAGCGCTTGAATTGCTTTTCAAGCAGCCGCAAGACGTAGAATTGAATGAGGATTGATTTTGCATGAATTAGATGTACTATATGTAAATGGCTATACATGACACTGTCATATAAAGTAATGATTATTCATCCACATCCACGATAATGATATAGAGGGTTCGCATGGCATCCTTCAATGACAGCAAATCCATTATTCTTTGAAGTCTTCTGTATTTGCCGGCCGAGTGATTCCTTTGTAAATTACTATCATCGAACGAATTGCTTACGATATCGAACCAAGTATGATGCATCACCACTACATTCACATCTAAAGACCTTCGGGAATACTCTCACTTCAATTCATCATAAATAATAAATCATTCACTGTCAGCGATCCTCCATGGAATTACCACCAATTAACGAAAATCAAAAGATCAATATTAATAAATACAAACAAAACATATGTTCAAAATTTAGATCGTAAATCTATCAGAATCCATAACTGCGATGGATCAAGATAAATACTAAGACGACAAGAGACAACAGTATGAGAGAGCTTTGTGAATTGAAACACCACGATATAAGCAAATCTATTCCCACCATCAAATCCTACAAACTATCAACGATAATATTATATCCATGCAGGAAATATATACACACGAATATCTATCTATGTTATTTCCTATCACATTATGGTTGGAGTCTTGGGCGAGTTAGATTTGATTTTCGTCTCATCGAAGTACGATGATTTCTACTCTGTATAAAAAAATCTGAATACGTACTTCAAAAATTGAAGTCAAAAATATTAATTTCAGCTATAATGGCATTCACTAGAAAATTGGCCATTTTTTTAATCTTGTACAAAAACATCCAATTGGATGTGTCGATTAAATGTATTAGTTATTTAATTTTATTATTATATAATATTATATATTTATATTCTTATTATTATATTTATTATTCTTAATTTATTACTTATTTGTAGTATATCATTTATTCAATTATTTATTATTTTATATATTATTTTATTCATTTTATATTTAATTTATGATTTTGCGAATGATTTGCGTAAAATTGATTCTATATTTTTTTCGCATTTACGGCCTAACTCTTAGATAGAAATAAAATCTTTATAAATATAATATCTTAACAAATATGCTTTTATATCTTATTCATATGAAAAATATATCGCACACGATATACTTTTCTTATCTATCTTATCGTCTATTAGAAGTATTTAGACATATAAATAGATAACCACATCCTATGATTTTTACATACTTACAGTACAACTTTCTTCACGTCAAAAACTTGAGATGAAGAAGCAAGAAGTTGTCACAATTCAACAAGACAACTGGTGTTTACCCAATGAACTAACCATGAAAATCTTTGTCAAAATTCCTCCAAAAACATTAGGAAAATTTAAATTAGTCTCAACAAAGTGGTATTTTCTAATCTCTAGTACAAATTTTGCCAAAGCTCTTTTAACCTCAAAAAAATTTGCTAAACCTTAAACACTAATTTTTCAAACCAAAAGTTGTATTTCTTCATTCAAACTTGATGATGAAGATGTTGCCAATCATCTCGCTTTTAAGACTACACCTTTAGAACACCCGTTACCTGAAAGTCGAAGAGGAATTCATTACTACCGTGCTGGATCATATAATGMGGTTGTTTGTGTCCAAATTACTACTCCCGATTCCAAGGAGCGGATTTTTGTTTAGAACCCGATTACCCATGAAGTCAAGAGCATACCATTGCCTCATCGTATAGGTGTTGTTAATAAATTCACTTCTTTCTTTGAGAAAAGATATTGGTTTGGTTATGTTAATGTGTTAGACGATGTCATACTCTTTTGTATGTTGCGAAAACAGAGTTATGTGTATTCTATGAAGAATAAAGTGTGGAGAGAGTCGATAAACTTGGGTTAATTCGATATTGGATCTGAAAAACAAGTGTGTAGGTATCTTGGGAGTAGGTTTGTTCATATTAATGGGGTGTTGTATTGTGCTTTTGGTGTTGATCATATACTTAAGTTTGATTTGGTGAGGGAAACTTMTGAAAGAATGAAGTTTACAAATCGAGTTTATGGTCTAAGGGTGATTTTATTATTATCGTTGATTACTTCCATTGGTGTTACTCAAAGAGAAAAAGTTGTGTTCCATTCGTGTTTTTCGATGCAAAAAGAAGAAGAGCAATGAGGTATGAGGACGAGGAGGGAACTAGAATTATGGTGCTGAAGTAGTGGTGCATGTTAGAAGGATCACCGAGCGAGCCGGATTGCTTGGAAGAAGGTTGTTAAAGTGATCGAAGTTGGGAGAACATCATTCGGGCAGTTCTCATACCATGGCATATTGGGTTTACAGTTGATGAAATTGTTTTGTTGGAGGGCAGCAAACTATTTACTTGTTGATCCACAAACAGTTTCTTCTTTGCAATTGCAAGAAGTGGAAACAGATGCACCATTTACTCCCTGAGTTTTCGAAAACTCCTTTGTCTCCTTTTTCGCTCGAAGCAAGTATTATATTGAAGAGAACAAATGAATTAAAAAACAGTTAATTCACTACTTTTACATTAATTACATTGGTAAGAGAATGAGGACCCTAAGTGCTTTCTAATAATCACTTTTGGTTTCATGTTAGTCGACGCCCACTTATAGAATTAATAAAAGCTATGTTGATTGATTTGAATATTTCCTCAATCAAAATTGGTGAAGTTTAATTTTTAAACACTCATAATTGAACAATATTAATTATGATTACTCGTTATATTGATTTTGTTTTAATTGAATTTATCGTAGTAAACTTAAGCCTAAAATTATACTCCGTAGTTGACCTTGTCTTCTTCAAAGTTCAGCTCAAAAATAACTTTGTCCCATGATTAAGATCGAAAGCTAGTATTTGGCCCGTGCAAAGCACGGGTTCACTTTGTAATTGACTTTTATTTTATAATGGTTAGAAGTAAATAATAGAGTATATAGTGTATTAAAATAATCATGATAACAATAACAAACGTAAAATATTATAAATGAAAAATCAAGTTTTCTATGATATCCGTCAATATTGAAATTGTACTATCTATATCCGCTCCCCGACGATTCTTCTTTTCTTCCACTTATGGAAGATTAGGAATTTATTTGTAGGGTTTTCTTTGAAAGTATTTAGATTCATGGATTGTAAGTCATACATTTTACAATTGATTTGATTGAAATTTGAGGTTGCGATCTACCATGCTCCATCAATAAAATTTTCTTTCGAATAACTATGCTCAAGTCGAGACGGTAATCCGCAACACAAAAGTACTGCGACTCATTAAAAGCGAATAATCAGCGATCATACTTCATCGTCAGAATCTATTTTCTCATCAGAATAGTTACTTTGAAGAACATTCCTACCTTGATTTAATATTAGCATTGTTTTTTTTGCTTTTTCTATGATACTTTATTGTAAATGTCTATGAGGCTATTAATTATTGAATACAATTCTACTCTTCCTAAATATAATGTCGTTTTTCGTAAACAAAGAATCAAACCCGCATGGCAGTAGAAAAGAACTTAAAAAAATCGAATAATGTCTTTTGTAACTATTACGAAGAATATAACAAAAACAACTACAGAGAATTGAGATGAAATTTTTTCAAAAAATAAAAAATGTAGTAACTTTTAAGAAGCACAATTTCAACTATATCCAACATAATATATAAAAATAAAAATATTAAAGAATTTTTTTAAATAACAAACCTTTGTCCATGCCATGTATTTAAGTTAAAAAAAATAATTTATAAAAAGAAGCTGATCATCAAAGTCGGACATCGATCCCTTTACTATTCTCTCCGTTATGATATACTCGTTTCTATAAGAACTCGTTTTAACCAAAAAAGGTCGAAAAAGGGAACAATGAAATGTCACACTATGAAAGTCATGAGTAAACAAAAATGAACAGCCGAGAAGATGAAAAACACACACATGTGCTCACCCCATCTCCGTTCAATTTCATTTTGTTTGAACGCGGTTAAAATGTTTTTTTTTTATTAGGAAAAACTAAAAGGAAGAAGAAAAAGGGGAAATGYAAGGAAAAAATGTTAATCATAGGAAAATATATTTAAAAAAATGAAAGGGAAATAAAGAGGAAAATGGGAAAAAAATATAAAAATATTTTACAACAAAAAAGGAGAAATAGGAAACAGGGTTAAAAAAAGGAAATTTAAAGAAAAATTAGGAAATTGTCATGTGGCAAAAATATAGGAAAAAACCAAAAAAGGAAAATTATAAGTGAAAACCAAGATTATGTTGTGCTGTGAATGATAATTTAAGATGCTAGTAATGAACATGTATGAATTATGAATATTATGCTCCTACCCGCTTCAAAGTAATTCTTTTATTCTAAATTGGTCTTCGAAGARTAATTTTCATGAGTTAATGTTGTAGACAATATAATAATTGGGTTTTCATTGTTATATAATTCCTAGATCGGTTATTGACYACAAGTATGCCAAGACAAATGAAAAAGAACCAAAGATACTTTTAACTACATCAAGGGATCCTAGTCAACCCCTTACACAGTTTGCGAAGGTTGGTCCTAGCTCGACTCATCTTCTTTGTGTMCTTTGAAATGAGCCTGGCTTTTGGTTTAATTCAAAGGTTGTTCTTTTTGTAGGAACTAAAGTTTGTATTTCCGAATGCCGAACGGATGAATCGAGGTGGGCAGGTTGGTAAGTTAACTTGCTTACATGGTAATTTAATAGTAACTGCTTGTGATTTTACTACTTTGTTTATTTTATATAAAACAATTTGTAGGTATTTATGGAACAATAAGCGTCTATTATAGCTCTAGTACTTTCACTTGCCTTGACCAGATTGTATTCTAAATATAAAATCCTTGTTTCTAGATACAGTGTGTAATACAGTGTGTTTCATTGATTTAATGCCACTGGTTTTTAAGACTCCTTATTGATCATTGTACTGTTATGAATATAGCTTTTGTTATCTTTCATCAGGCGTTGGTTTTACAATTTGTATCATTGTGATCTTTAGTGTTGCCACATTTTTTTTTGCTGTGTGTGAATTAGTTGTACCTAGGAGATAGATAAATATTTGGATCTCAATGTCTTACTAAGCATTTTTTGTGGTATATTTTAAAATGGTTGACTGAATAAAAATGGAGAGGTTTTGGACTAATTAGATAAAATGAATGCATATATGAGCTTGTGCTCATCGTTAATTAGAGTGTTTCATGATAAGCTGGTCTTTCAAGATCAGAGTTATAAGCATGGTTATGTATGAGCTCCAATACGACTCTTTGTATGAGTTGCAATGTGTATGAGCTAAACTAGCATCACGTATGTCTTAGTTGGAAGTAGATGTAGAGAAKAAAGGTTTGTGCTATCGACCTCTAATCATGAAATTGCATACTTTACAAAATTGAGTTTGATTAAGTTGTTCTATTTGATGTATAGTAGCACGGTAGAGATAAAGTTAGAGTTAAAAAAAGGACCTTCTAATGAAAACTTGCAAGGTGGTTTCTATCAACTGATAGTGAAGTTGATTGTATTTTACTTGGRGTGTAATACAATTTGTTTCATTGATTTAATGGCACAGTGGTTCTCCTGTGAGTTATTTTCATCTAGTTGTTACTCTGTTAGTGGTATTAGCTGATGCAATGACTCCTCCATTTTTTTAGTTATTTTACTCTAATACTTATTATTTTCATCTTGCAGTTAATTTTTCTCTTGAGTTGAAGACATGGAATGAACAAGCATGAAGATTTGGTGACTTCAAGTGCAATTAGAGAATTCGTCCACACAAGTCCATATGCACAAGTTCGAATGGTCTAGTGGTGCTTACAACCTTCTTTGGCTGAAAAGATGACTTGACAGACTTACATTTAGCACACTCATGAAAAATATGATCTGCAGAAAATCTAATGTTAGGGAAACCTATCACCAAATCCTGAMATCTCAGTTTATTTAGCAATGAAAAACTCACATGTCCAAGCCTCTTATGCCATAGCCAATGGTCATCCTCTACAACACTGAGACGAGTTGCATGGTCTTAGGAATCTGACTCAAAAATGTTATGTAGACATTATTGTGTCGAAACCCCTTACATACCAATTTTTTTGTTTCAGTGTT
>SNQN01003677.1:0-13135 GCA_008642245.1 Bassia scoparia | reverse complement strand
GTTTTTGTTAAACTTATCTGATTGTTGTGTTGTGAAGAATTTCAAAGAGTATGCTAAGCCTGAAAGCACTTTATGCTAGCACAAGTATGGTCTAGTGTTGACGTTGAAGGAACTTGTTTGGAGAATATGAGGGTAGATCTGTCGATTTAACATAATTCGAAGTAGTATCGGATAGAAAAATAATCAAGAATTGGATTTCATATTCGGATATAACCGGTTCTGGGAAGAGCCCTACATTGAATGGTGAAGTTTAGCGAATATGATGATCTCGAAGCCAAAGTATACACGAAACGGTAGTAAGGTGAAGCAGAACCTTGAGACTACTAGTGAATCTAGATCCTGTGTAGCTTATTGCAAATCTTATAGGGAGATTATACTTACATAAGTGAATAATGGGATATGCCATTTGCACAAAGGAAGTGGGGCAAAGTAACATGCTCAGTTTGAAGTTTAAATTATGAGTGATATTAAGAAACTGAAAGTAAAGGAACAGAGAATGTTAGTTACTCGGGTAGACGAAATAAGAATGGATAATGCCTCCGAGTGCCAGGATGTAACACTATAATTCGTTTAGGTGAGTTTTGAGCACTTACACAAAGTCAATGCCGGAGACACGATTGTTTTTAGTTCACTAGACGGGGATCCTCGTGTTACTCATATATGTCATCAGCTTAACGTGAAATGGTCTTAAATCAATAGATTTAACTCAAGAGATGAATGCATAAGGAGAATGATTGTTGTGGAACAAGGATGGAAAGTGTAAAACAAACTAAGATGAATATACAAAAACCACCAATCTATAGAAGAATTACAGGTAATCTAGCGAACATTGAATCGACTTACAAGACGAGATTATGGTATCTATATTCACACAATTGGAATAGAAGAAGACAAGAAACGATCGATCATGTGATGGATGAACTACGCTCACGCTATGGTTATTGTATATGTAACACAGATATAGGTCTAGAACTATAGTGAGTATCTAGTGTAGCCATGTTGAGGCTAGACGGAGAAGCTATTGTGAAAAGATATAGAGTTACATCGATTTGGTTGGTGGTAGTTTGTTGTCTGTTTCCTATGATCCGGCTACGTTATTACAGGCTCCAAAGTGAAGATAGTGGGTGAGTAATGTTATTCTCTGTCGTGCACTTCCTTGCCATCTTCTTTGTCACATGTGAATTCAGATGACATTCCTGAAAAATACTCGCTCTGCTGTATCTCATGGTCCTGCCATGTATGGACTTTATTTCGAGTGGGAGCCTTCATCATACCTCTCCCCTCGTATCAGTATCTTGGATATAAGCGCGGATGATGACACATATACTAGAAAATGTCACACACATGTTCTGGTCCTCAATGGCTCAATGTCATTCGCTAGTACTACACTTACTTGATTGGATATAACCAAACTTACTAAAAGGTAGTCACGGAACGACAATAGAATTTTTGTATACGTAAGAGAAGTAGAATCCTATACCGACACAACGCTCTGAAATCTCATTGGTTTGGATTAGGGTATTTACGACAAATTCCCAAAACCGCCACATGGGGAAGAGGATGGGCACTCATGGATTTCTAATTCAGAAAGGTAAGTACGTGTTTGCAGGCTGTTGTTTGTACGTACTATGGTAAATCGGTGATGTATTGAAGTTGATTGTTGGAATTAACAAAACGATGAATGAAAAGAATCAAGTCAGAACGTTCTAATGGAAAGCCTTTTTATTTAAGTAACTCGAAGTTTAAACCATCAATTTCAGTCTCCTTAAGTTTACTAAAACCTCTTTCATTATTTTGATAAAATTRTGTATTTGAAATATCTGATTGAGGTTTTAGCATCTGAAGTTTAATATTCTTTTGATCCAAGCTTATTTCAAGGTTTTAGCATCTGAAGTTTAATATTCTTTTGATCCAAGCTTATTTCAAGCTCTAAAATTTTTTCTTTRAGTTCTGTACAAATAAATTCAAGCTTAGSAGAACGGCTTTCACTTAGATCTAAATTTTGTGTTACTTCTCTTAATTTCTTTTTGTTAGCCTTTTAAGTAGCATTTCCTTTAACKTTTTGTTCAATAGRAGAATCAATAAATCCTAGTAACCCATTTCTATCACAATATCTCATTTGTTCTTGCATATCAMAGATAGTTACATGTTCCTCGTCGGAAGAGCTGCTTCTTGCCATGAGACACATGTTTCCTTTCTTCTTTGAACTGGTTTGCATRTGGTCTCCTTCTCTCAAAAGTGTATTTACACACACTAGGGCCACATCCTCCTCGCTTTCACCACCTAAACGAGAATRACCCCAAGCGGCAAGCATAGCCCTCTATGTCATCTTTTTCTCCCTCAATCCTCCTTTTTCATTTTTCCATACTGGACAATATTTGATCATGTGACCAGTTTCACCACATTTGAAACTACCAGTACTAGAACTGGTCTTCTTTGAGTTGCCCTTGTMCTTCCACAACWTTCCTTTGAAATGAGTTTCGAGGCTCCGTTTAAACCTCCTAGCCATGAGTCCAATCTAATGAAGATCTTCCTCAATCTCTTCACCCTTCAAAGCCAGCCCTCYGCTCGCTTWTAGTAGTGCTCTCCTCCTTAGAGTCCACCAACATCTCGTGAGTCATTAATGACCTAATAAGTTGTCGCATGGACAAGGTTGATAGATCCTTAGCTTCCTGAATAGTAGTTACKTTGGACAYCTATTTACATGTCAAACTTCTTAAGACTTTTCTTACCAAATCTTCAGTAGCAAAGTCCTTTCCAAGAGATTTATGTTCATTGATAATTGTCATGAAATGAGTAAACATATCTCTTGTATTTTCATCTCGATTCATATCAAAAGTTAAATACTTAAACATTAACATATCAATTTTAGATCTCTTGACTTCACTAGTGCCTTCAAAAGCTAATTCTAAGGTATCCCATATCTCTTTTGCAGTAGAGCATGCTAAGATACGGCTTAACTCATTATTCGCAATACCTTATTGAAGTAATGACATGGCTTTGGCATTTTTCTCAAGAGTCTTCAGATCTATGCTTGTGTACTCACTCTCCTTCTTCTCCGTTCCATCAGCCTTATCAGCAACCTTGCGAGGACCATCCTTTATAATCATCTAGCACTCATAGTCAGTGCCAATGATCAGATTCTTCATGTATATCTTCCACCATGGATAGTTTGTTCCATTGAACTTGGGAAACCTTGATCCATCCTCTGGATCCGTTCGTCATCTCTTGAGTACTCATAGTGTCTTCKTTTTCTAGGTGCGTGTTACCCTTTCAAGAAGTTAGGCTTTGATACCAATTGAAAGTACAAGTGACACTTAAGAGGGGAGGTTAATTAAGTGTTGTCCGAATGTTGTAAATTTTTRGATCAATTATATGAATAGTTATGGCACAGTTCTCTAGAAGCGGAAATAAAAGCAATAAATCAACTARAGAAGGATTTAACGAGGTTCGARTTCTAATAAGTCTACGTCCTCCACTCACTCACTCTTTTATTAATCAACTTATAAAAATAAAAGAATTACACTCAATCACTTATGCACCTATACACAAGATGATTCCCCAACTCCCACCTATGGAAGTTTGACCCAACCACCAACTATGARGGTTCAAATGAAGATGATCCCCGATCAAATTCCCCAYCAAAATGAACTKATAGAACGCTCAATTACAACAGATTTTCTCTRAAGAAATAAACAGCCTAACGCGCTTTGAATGAGAGTAATTTATGTCCTTAATGTGGTATTAGGGTTTATGCTAGGTTTGAGACTTTAAGAATGCTTTCGCGTAGAATATGCTCAGATTGCGTGTGCAAAAACTTAGGGTTTGTGTGCTAGTAAGATTGCTTAAATAAGACTTTGGGAAGTATGTGTTACATGATATCATGAGAGTATATTTTCCTCGGAAGTATGGAAATTATTCCGAGGAAAATATACTCACTGATTTTACTTGACACCAAATAAAATTAGTATAATATCATGTAGCACACTAACCATATTCAAGTAATCCTGCTTGCACAGAAAACCATGCATCCGTTTAAATTCAAAAACAATTTTGCGCCGAAAGAAAACTTTCCTAAAATAGGAATGCATGAAGTAAACTTAGAGGACTAGTTCAGATCTSTTCGCAAACTGTTCCAATCAACAATTTTACTTGTAGTTGTGTATGAAAAGTAACSGAGGTTTGTTGTCATCCACACCTAGCTCATCTCTCAAGTTTTAAACCTTTATACCACTTACACTGCATCTAAGACATATAAAGTACTACAATATGATCTTGGTGTTGATGCAATCCTTTAAGACTAAGCTTCGTCTTGTTTTCCATTGAGCTTGTGCCTTTAACACTTGCACATGTAAACAAAATATACATACAACAATAMTTCAATGTGGTTTGTCATCAATCAAAACTCAAACTAGGGAACTCAACATTAACTWTCTTCTCAAGCACAGAAAAGCCCCAATACCTGAAATCAACATGAATATTAATCCAAATTGGCACTAATTTCACTTCATCTTCTTAGTAATCAACATCAAGTGACCAATACTTCATTAACAGAGGTTTATGATCAAAAAATGGTCTCTCATTTGTCATCACATAGTCACATTGCTCCATTGTTTAAAATCGAACAATTAACCCTGTTATCACACATTTTTGTTATCAAGACAAATTATCTAGATACACGAATAACCTTAAAACACTACAAAGAGTTAACACCATATGTAATAAACAAAATAATTGGTGAACTCCAAAAATCAATTTGGTTAGGATTTCATCATACAATACGAATGAGATATTCTCATTACATTCGAGCGAAGGAAAAAAGGGGCTTTTTGAGGATAGGTTAAAGAGAATGGCGGCTTCTATACCTGATTCACCGAGAAGAAGTTCAATTTTAGGCACTTGGATGCCTTTGATATATATGACAATATACGCAATGAGAGAACAATCGCTGATGTCTTAACTTGCTTCCTTCATCTTTCAAGTTATGCGAAAGTGGGTAAGTTTTGGACCCAGCACCTTCATCCTAGATACTGATAACTCTTTGACGTTAACTAAGAAGATCATCACCTGATTTAGCTCCACCACTTATATTGCAGCATGCTCAACTTCTCTTCTGAGATTTATTGAGCTCTAAATGTCTAGCCATCAGCCTGTCAAAAAACAAATCTTGGACGGAGAAACTTCAAAGAAGAATTTTTTAGAGAGAAAATTAAAGAAAGAATTTTTAATCATCAAGATTATATATTAATAGTCCTTTGTTTAGGTTTTTTCCATAATAGTGAGAGATAAAGAGGTTGATGGAGTTGAGGGTTTTAATAGGGAAAATAATGAATTATAGCCAAAATAATCACGTGAACAACACGAATTTTTTTAAGATTTGAGCTGCTTAGTCAATGCCCTAATAATCACTGAATACTGACATTGAAAAAAACAAGAATGATTAAAATAAACAAAATAAAAACAAATAAGATCAAATGAAGTAGAAAAAATAACACAGATTTAACCACCTTTGAGGGTCTTCCAAATAAAACGACTTTTCATTTATCCCAAATTAATCTGACCTTTGGCCCTTATTTCAAAACTGCACCTAATGGTTTACTTAGATTACCAGGTAATTGCTCGGTTCGCCATCCGTCATATTCTCGACCCGAGCCTCTCTAATATTTTCTTCTCTATAGAGCCTCGCATGACATACATACTACTCCATACTCACTGCATGTAGCCACTAGTACAGTTTTCAAATTGCACACTTGATAGTGTATGGACATGTCTGACACCCCTATACTGCTCCAGGCTCTCGTGAATCGATACCTCTAGCGATGTATGCGATCTCTACCGCTCCCGAGCACATCACACCGACTGTGAGCAAAGACCAACGCCCATGTGACACAGAATGAGGAAAGTGATCAACGCTATGCATCTCGTCTAAGGAGACTTACCAAAACCAGTCAACGGTCAACACCCTTCACGACGGATATTGCAACCTACACATCAGACACTTTATACCACCAACCACCATTTACACTACTGCATAATAGTTCAATCACAACAAACCACTACCACTGATCGAGCTATCACGTACCGACCACCAGCACCCTATCGACCGACCATAACCACATCTCCGCACCAAGGACCATACTAACCCTCTCTCATACTACCACCCTCTTACAGTACACCACCATGAGTCGCGCAACTTCTCCACCAAGCGAGACCCCAACGACCCAACACGTAGCCCACGAATCCCCCGCCGCAAACCCACCATGGTATCGACCACACTTCACCCACGACCCAACCACACCACCAACCGCAGTAGAGGAAGGAGAGATAGAAAGGGAGGAGTGAGAGGACGAGAGAGAGAGGGAAGTGAGAAAAGTGATGAGAAGCAAGAAGAGAGATAAGAGGCTGGATCCACAAAACGGAAAAAAATATTTAAATCTAATTTTAACCCGCTTTGTAGGTTGCAATCATGACCGTTATTTTGGAAGAAAATAATCAAAGGTCGAATTATTCTGCGAATATCGAAAGTCGTTTTTTTTGAAGAACAACTCAGAAGTGAAGATCATTATCTGTTAATTTTTCCGATGTAATATTGCATTTTGGCACTATTGGGACAAAAAAAATATGTTTGGAAATTGCAGGTAGTGTGCCTCGAGTTTGCCAAAATTCACACGTGAGGCAAAAAATTTTTTCCAATTCTGCGTAGTGGTCTCGAGTTGAAGATTACATATGCCTTCGAGGTTCATTTTCAATATGTGAACAACAGCTAACATTTACTAACCTTTATCTGACTCACCCAACCCAACTCTCATCCCACCACCCAACCAACCCAATCCTTTACAGCCCACACCCCCCAATAGTTGCCACCACCCCCTATCAACCACAGCCAACCACCACCTCCACCAACCCACAACCACCATCCAACTTACCACCAACACAACTCACCAAATGCGAACCCAAGTTAGCCACCTATACGCAAACCCAAGAACCCACTCAACCACCCCACGACCAAAATGCGACCCAAAACGCAGCCACCATAGAAATTAAATTTCTGACCTGCCTCCATTGTATGCAGCCGTTACCATTATTGCCCCTCTCTCGTTACATTTTCTTAATGATTTTCTTCAATCACCATAGCAATCATCGTGCCACTCGTCGCAACAATAATCGTCGTTCTATTTTCTTCAGTTATCGAAACCCTAATTCGAATTTGACGATGGTTATGCTCGATGATTTTGATCCCAGATTTAGGTTTTCGAGGTTGAAGGTCGATGAGAATAGTCGGAGGAAGTTGAACAATGATTTGGGTGTTGGAATTGAGGGGGTTTTGACGAGGAGAGAGAAAATGATGGTGTAGTTTATTCAAGGCTTGCGGCGGGTGGTGAGTTGGTAGCGAGTTGGACGGTGGCTATGCGTTGGTGGGGGTGGTGGCTGTGAAAGTTAGGTCGGTTGGGTGAGAGTTGGGTTGGTTGGGTGACTAGGTGAGAGTTGGGTTGGGTTGGTTAGGTTCGTCACCATATAGAAAAATGAAACCTCGAGGCCACCATGTATAATTTATTAAAACTCGAGGCCACTATGTAGAATTYGAAAAATGTAGTTGCRACCGTGTGGATTTTGYCAAACCTCGAGGCCAGCATATAGAATTTCCCAAAAAAGTTTTATTTATTAGGRAGTTTCTCYTAAAATGTCTTCAAACTATGACACTTATTGATAATTTTTTTTAAATTATTAAAAATAAATCAAATATAATTCTAATATATTGTAGATTGAGCCAAATTTGTACTACTATATAATTTACAATTTTTTCTTAAACAGGCCAATAATTTTACGTTCTCTTTTAAACCTATCATTCAATCAATAACTCTATACTAAAACAAAAACCAGAACTGTCACTTAACATGCTCTGCCAAATTGTTTTCGCTTCCTCRTATTTTCAAAGTCATTAAATACAGGAAGTTACAAAAATAACAACAACAACGGAGCTTTGAAAAAACCCTTGTCGTTTTCTCTCTATTCTCTCTCTAAAGAAAACTCTCCTTKTTTCATTATTTTGCGGCTACCATTAATTTTCTAAAGGTTGATGGTAAGCCCCACAATCTCATCTTTTTCATTTGTTTTTATTGCTTACAAGAAGGCCTATCTAATTCTCTATGTGAGAACCTTTTCTGCTTCATCGGATTTATTATTCTCCTTTAWAATATCTATTTTTCCGTTCTATCGGATTCATCCWTCTCCTTTGCGAGATCTATTTCTCAGTTTTATTATCAGAATTTTCTTTATGCAATGTGAGATCTTTATTCGGTCATTGGAGTATGTTCTCTCTGGATATTAATTTGTTGATAGAGATTAGCGCAGGATTACAACATTTTTTTGTACTTTTAGTACTTTCAAAAGAATCGAAGCAAGATCTACTTCAAAACTATAACATATCGATAAAAGTTGTATGAAGAAGCATACTGATATGAAAGAGGAACGACTGTACAACGTGTACTAATAGATATCTCTTATTGTGATCTAAGTTTTGTTAAAGTTKAAATTAATTTAATTCATTTTGTTATGTATTTGGTTGCTATCAATTTTTATTGTAGATGTGGTATGATTTTCAATCAATGAATTAAAAAATTCCCTTTTGTTTTTAAAAAAACAACAAATAAAACTTCCATACACATCTGAAAATATTGTTGCAATATGATAACAATGCTTCCAAGTAAAATATTCTAACAAATGCTCCTTTTTTTTTTTGGAGGTTTTGTCAATTATACGTGGGAAGAACAGGAAGAGATATACTTCTACAAAAAAAAAAATACTGATGCGCATCTAAATGTATCCAAAAATAATATTTACTATACAAATTATAAATTATTAAATTTGACAAGCTAACATTTGAACAGCTAGAAAGGATCACTAGTAAAACAATCAATCAGAACCTTCAAAAGTGAGGGGATAGATTAAGCTGAAATCTGATAATATGTAGTCATACACTCATTATACCACCCAGAAAATTCATGAATTATAGCCTCATCCAAAAACGCAACACCCACGAGCAAATGCAAAGAGGCCCAGTTCCCCAAAAATCTACACGCTCCCTCTATGTTGTGTCCATTTCTACCTGAAAGCTCAGACTGCCTGCTATACTCTGGCGTACGCACGCTCCAAATAAATTAATGTTAACTCGCCGAATGAGCAAAACTCTCCCATTGGTAAATGCCCAGAACCCCTGTGCCTTGCTACTATGTCGACGTGACCCTCCGAGCCCCGTCGGAGCTACCGGTGGAGGCAACAACGAACACGAGTATGGACAAACGTGTCGGTGTCACGTGCGCGTCCGTCGTGTACGCGGCGTTGGCATGATCGGTAACTGTTGGATGTACAAGGATAGTGCAACCCTAAGGGTTCGTCAATGGTTTTTGTAAGGATGTGACAGTAAGACAGCTCAATAAAGAGACTGCTAGTAAAAGATAATTGAGACTAAAGAGCAAATTGATGTAGCTAAAACATTGTTAATGTATGTTGTATGCCAATATATACATCAAGACACAGTGATAAATTGATTTAATAAGTCTAAAAGAAAGCCCATTAACTGAAATGAGTTTGGTGAATTTAACGTAACTTTGCCCTTAGATGAATGTGACTCTATCAAAGGGACCTAATCCACTTTGAGCAATCAAAGCTTTCTTACTGCATTATTGCTTTGTTGTCACTGTTTATCAATTTAATTTATATACTGTATAATGTAAGTATAATGGTATCCAACCCATACTTCCTATCAGTCCTCACCCCTCCAACCAAAGTCCAAGAATATAAATAAAAGTCCACATAGTTTTCCCTCGTTCATGTTGATAGATGCTCGAGTAACCATTCAGTTTTGGCTCGTTTCCGTTTTAACTACCGCGAATTACTTTTTGGCTATCGTTTGTTGACATTGGAAATGAGTTCACATAGGAAATAATTCATGGGAAATAATTCCCTTGTCCATTTGTAGCCAATCTGATGCTAGCTGTTTGGTGATAATGATATATAAGTAGGAACTACAAATATACCTAGAATTAATTCTTCCATGTTGCTACATTATTTTTTTCATTTAGTTAACTAATTTGAGAGAGAGAAAGAAATAAACTAACAATTGTCGTAATAATGCAATTAGCTAGGTCCCACATTAGCCACTGAATTTTGACTACCAAGGGGGGCTCGGTAAAGCCATTCGCATTTCAACACTACATAAGTAAATTGGAAAACATTACTGAAATAATCCCAACCTTCCAGTGGTCTTCCAAAAAATTAAACCAACCTTTGAATTGATTCTCAAAAATAATCCGACCTTGGGGTGTGTCTTCCAAAAATGCACGCGGATGACTTAGCCAAACCTGTTTGTTCGAGTTAAAACCAGCTTACATTTTTTTTTCCTTTTTTTGTAAGCCTCATAAGTATCTCTCACTTTCCTCTCTCTCTAACCCTGCTCCACTCTCTCCTCTTCTCATGTGAGCCTTCTCGTCAACAGCACCGTCGCCCACATCGGAGCTGGCGCCAACCTCGAACGCACCAAGTCCTTTCTCGCGCCGTTCCCAGTTTTGGTTTCTTTCCCTCTTCCTCCTGCTCTAACGCTCTTCCTCTGCTCTCTTTTTCCGGTTCGTTCGGATCTCTTCCTTTGATTGTGGTCGGTGCAAGTGGTAGTGGGTGGTGACTGGTGAGGATGGTTGTGGGTAAGGACGTGGGTGGCGAAGGTGGTGTGTGTGTGATTAGGGTAGGGTGGTGGTCGTGGTTGGTGAATTGAAGTAGTACGTGGTGGTGGGTGYTGAATTGAAATGGCGAGTGGGTGGTGAATTGAAATGTTGAGTGGGTGGTGAATTGAAGTGGTGAGTGGCTGGGTGGTTGTGTGAGTGGGTCAGTGGTGAGTGGGTTGGGTGTCTGGTGGTGGTGGTGAGGTGGGTGAGGGGGGTGACGTGGGTGAAGTGGATGAGGCAGTGAGGTGGTCTGGTGCGGTGGGTGAGGTTGGTTGGTGACGGGGGTGACGTGGCAGAGGTGGTGATGTGGGTGAGGGTGGGTCACGTGCCAGTTGGAGAGGTGGTGAGGGGGGGGGGGACGTGGCAGATGGGTGAGATGGTGAGGCAGTGGTGGCAGGTGTTTGTGGTGGTGGGTGAGGGGTGGTGAGGGGTGTTAATTAGTTTAGGTTTACTTATAATTAAATTTTGATTAATTTAGGTTTTATTTAATTACAACCAATGACAATATGACACGTGTCCCATTAACCTAATCATCAGGTCACCAATCAGTTAGGGTACATTTTTGGAAGACACACCCCAAAGGTCGGATTATTTTGTAATAATCGAAAGGTRYATTTATTTTTGGAAGACCACTAAAAGGTGGGATTATTCCTGTTATTTTTCCTAAGAAATTATATTTCTAAGGAATTTATATTTCCTACACTTGATGTCAATTAAACAAAATATATTCTCTAAATTTCCTAAGAAATAGAAATTACTAGGCAATATATGTGCAACCAAACAATATCTTTACTCAGCTCCATATTTGGTGAGCTTATATACGAGTATATAATATTCTACTAGATTAATTCCCGTGCGATGCACAGTTTTGTTAAATGAATTTATTTGTAAAACTTGTTTATGATGAAGATTTTTTAGGGGAGAAAACATGTAAAACGTGGAAATGGATTTTTTTTTTTTATGTTGTATCAAGTACTCGCTTGGCACGCTACAAGATTTCCTCTGCTGCAGGGTTAAGTGAAGGGTGGAGGCTTCCCGTCAATGCTACTTCGAGGGAGCTGACCTTGGATTGGAACTCGACGTTGGCTTAGCACTTCAAGTTCCTCGACGCTCCTTAGCACCTGCAAGAAGGAGAATAATTCTTTTCGAATTATCTCCCCTCCGATGCCTAAGTAAAGGAAGGAGGAAAGTAATAAATGCAATTGAATGTAGAGAGAAGTTAGAGAGATAAAGTTCTATACTTGCTTAAGTATGAATTCAATGCTCTCAATGTATGAAAAATTATCTCCATTATGTGGCCTCTCAAGGGGTTTTTATAGGCTTTTGCCTTTTACCTTGAGGGCTTGGATGTGTGACACTCTTCACCATCCTAAGCGTAGACTTATCTGTTTGCTTGCTTAAACAGTTTAATTTACGGAATACGTCCGGCGTTAGACGGAACGTATACAGAACCAAAAGCCACTTGTCGCTTGACACGTGACATTGTTCTTTGAACCATYTTGGACTTTCGTAACCACTTTTAAGACGACACATGGATTTACGTGCCACATCATTTGCCCCTCAAACGGTTCCAATACACTTGTATTGGGAGGGTTTGATAACAATTTTGATGTCGGGATCAGAGGATGAGAGGCTTTCCTCGATTTTCGTGTCGTACTTCTTCAATGAGAGACACCTCGATCCGTGTGCTTTATGCCTTGGGGGATAACATTTGCAACTCTCCCATTTCTCGAGAATTGAACCGAGTCTTTGCATCCCCATCTGTGCAAAATTCTTGGAAGTCAAACCAGTTGTCTCTTGTTGTGATTTGAGCCCAATTAAAAGCCAAGGCTATGATTCTTTCCTTTGAGCTTAAATCCAGGCCCAAGGTCCTTCAGTCTCTTTGTCTTTTTCTTTTCTTTCATTTTCCCGCTCAAATTTCTTGGCCTTTTAATTCAAAAACCTAAGCCCAACTCTAATTTTTTTCTATAAATAGGGGGTAGGGAGGAGAGAGAAAATGGTTGTTGAAATCATTTATTTCCCAAATTTCCTCTTTCTCTCTCTAGGTTTCCTTCAAGGTTTTCTCTCTCTTCTTCGACGTGAAGTGCAGTTCAAGAAACGCTTCGCAGTTTTCGTCTTCGCCATTCTTCTTCGACAAACATCTCTTCGGTTCGTRAGTGTAAGGTATAGTTTTCCCTTCAAATTTTTGATTTTCTCATTCTTTTTTACAAAGTAATAACAATGGCTTCGTCTTCGTCGTCGAGCCCTAATAAGTCGGATGTTGGGGGCTTCGAAGAGCCCAGGKCAACATCTCCAGGATCTGTTGAGACCCAGGGTTCTTCGATTCCCCAATATTATCCTTGCGAACCTTCAGTAAATAAATTCCCAACCCAAACTTCTCTCCTTGTGCAGGATTTTAAAATGCCAAGGGTGAAACA
>SNQN01003676.1:31729-58860 GCA_008642245.1 Bassia scoparia | reverse complement strand
TCGAAACAAACGCGAGACGCGGTATGTTTCATCACGGATTACTCATTTGGGGAGACACATTTTCAGGTGTCTACAGTAGCGGTCTCTACACGGTCTCCCGAAACATTTGTGCTAAGACAATGGCCCCATTGTTTGATCCATTAAACAGTTCGTGGGTTCGGGGACATGGTATTGAAAGAATCTTTGGCCCAATCTGCCGACATTCAGCGGTCTCTACTCGGTCTCATTGTAATTCCATTCGATCAAATCAATCGAATAAAAAACAAGTTAGCAATTTTATCCTTAGGAAGCACTCTATCCTGGGAAATCTATTAATAGAGTGAGTTTCTATCATGCACATTTCACTACGTATCCTAATTGTTGTGACCACTTCAAATTAATCAAAATAATAAGGTGCTTAAAGTCCATTTGTCCATGATTAATCTAAATTTAATGTGATTCAACAATTTTCGGTCAAGTTAACTATAATGTCGGGTACCCAAATGTCATAAAAGTTGCACTTTGAGTACAATAGTTGCAAAAGTTTCACTTTGGGTACTCACATGTAATCTTTGATAACTTAACTGTTAGGGTGGGTACTACTACACTAAACTAAACTTTACCAATTACCATTCTCTCACCTCCTAAGATCTTACCACTCTACTAGTACCACGATATCGCCATTCTTTGATTTTCGCACCCAATAACTTTTAGCAACCTATTGTTAGTTTGTTACCAACCAAAAATTTTCACCACCTATTCTCACCTTCCAATTAAAAAAGCCGCCAGCTACAAAACTTTCCGAAATTGTGAAAACCACCATGGTTTGCACCGAAATCTAACGAAATTTCTAGTCACAAATTCATTTCTCTCTCCTCCTTTTGTAATCCATAAAATCGAAAATATTAGTGAACAATAATGAAAATGACTGATTTCTCCATATTCCAATAATATGACTTGAACTCCCATAGTTCGATGAAAATGAATAAGAAAGAAAAATGGCCTTGATTTTCCATTCATGTCAGAATCGATTCTTCACAGAAGCAATTTCAAGAACAAGACAAAGAAAAGATTTGTTGTTAGTATCGGAAAGATCTGCAGTTTTAACTCCACTTTCTATTGCTTTTCTTTTGGTTGTGATTAGATTTATTCTGGTGGGTATTTTGATGATGATGATGAAGGACTTATTTTTGGTTAGATCTTTGTTTTTTTCCGTTTAATTTTTTGGTTTGTGAATGGTGGATAAATATGAAGATTTTTAGGTGATGAACTAGGCGGTAGCGGTCAAATAAGCACCGTGAGCATGTATTTATAGACGTTTTGGAGAAGGATAAGATAGCAAAGACTAATTCTATCTATCTTTTTTCTGATATCTTTTTTGAAATTTGCATTTATATCTTTTTTATCTAATCTGTTATCCGAATTAACCTTTATCCACTTTTGGATAAACTTGGTGGACAAGAACTATCTTCTAGTATATTCCGGATCATTCCCGAATTATTTAGATTTATCTACGAATTTTTGAAAATCATTATAAAAAACTTGTAAAAATCATAGAAAATCAAAGAAAAATTAGAAAAATAATAAAAGTTAAAATTAGAAAAATAGCCTACAGAAAAATATTCTAAAAAATCCTAAAAATAAAGAAAAAAGCTTAAAAATAGAAAATAATTAAAATAAATAAAAATAAATACGGTACGCTTATTATTGTGCTCTCGGACTATGATTTCAAACTCAACTTTAAATTGACTTTTGCGAATGGATGTGGTTTGTCGTAACTTCCAGAATCAAATCTATGTCTAGATATCGTACTTTTCCTCATTGGCTATTCAATTTAGGGAGACATTTTTAGGTGTCTACAATTATGTATATACCTACATAAGTCCCTAGCCCACGACAACCAATGATAGAAAACCCCTTGCGACACATGAGCACGAGCTATGAATGTATGGATAATAATAGATCTTTAAGGCAGCTCATTTTTAATAAAATAAGTCTTTATCTGCGTTCAAAATACTCCATAAAATAATTTAGAAATTACAAATAGTAAATTTTGATTTGAAACATTTTTCTTGAATTATTTGTATTGATAATGAATTTTCTAACATTTTTAGGCACTTTTTCCGACAATTTTAGCCAATTTGCTTTTTTTAAAGAAACAAAGAGACTCAAAAAATACAAAAAATTTTAACACAATGCATAATAAATGAAATTAGATTTTTCCATTGTTTTTCATTAATTATTTAGTGAAATCCGATTTATACAATTAAAAGGAAAAATATGAGCACAAGCGAAAAACACAAAAGTTTTCAGCACAAAGAGCTCCACATCGGAACAGAGTTGTTGAAGGAAAGATAAGAAACATATAAGAGATTTCCAGAACATTGCTTATTATTTCACATCAGTCGCTAATAGCTTAAAGTTGTTGRGATTGTCTTTTTCGTATATTTTTGCTACAATGTCACGACTGCACCAGTGGTCAATGCAACACTTACAATAGTCACTGCCATCCTTCCAATGGACGATGGCTCCTTGTTTTGCTCGTATCTTGTTGTGGGCCCACCAGCGGGTGCTGTCACCATCCTAGCGGTCCTCGGGCACCCATTGACTCCCTCGCGTTTACTTTTTGGTGATGAAAATGTTGTAAATTTTAGATTTTGTTATGTGTTAGTATTGACAATTGTGTTATTATTTTAATTTATTTTAGGTAGTTTATAACGAATTTTTTGCAACAAAATAAAAAAAACTTTAAAAGCTATTTTCTTTTAATTTCATAAATTAGTTTTTGGATTTTATCTTCTTCCTTACGTTAGAGGAGGGAGAAATTTCTCCCTATTATTGGGCTTAATTTGTATTCTTCAATGGCTTCTTTACTTTGTGATTGCTTTGAATTTTTTGATTTCATGGTAGTTCTCATCGCTTGTGAGTATTTTCATGTTTGGAATGCTAGGGATCCTAACTGTTATCCGTCAATATCTATATTAAATTGTGGTTTTGTAGATGGTTTAGCTTTGGACTGGATCAACCCAAAACTAAAATGGAATAATCAAAGAGGTATTTTGAATGAATATCACCAAGGTATTGGGGGATTTAATTTGGAATACGTGACCTAAATGATTTCATAATCACTAGAGGAGATTAGAGTGGGAGTTCAACATAATCTTGTAATTGAAAAATTAGGAGATTTGTGAGAAGATTCGAATTTAAATAATTAAGGCAAGGATTAAAAACACTAATCACTTAGATTAAGCTAACTTTTAATTGGCAATGAATGGTGAATAGTTATGTTAACTAGGCTTTCTAGACTCCTATGTTTAAATATTTCAAAGGTTTAAAACTTAGTTTCTCAAGTTGTTTAGATTTATCTAAAAATCAACTCGATTTCTCTCCCTGTCCTACAAACTCACACAATTGAGCTTAATATCTCCTTTTAGTTTGACCCAGTAGTTACCACTAGCTAGTTAAGTAGAGTTAATTGAAGGTATAAATTTGTGTTTGGTTGAGCATCTTGTTTGATTATTCAACAACCGTGGCGATGCCTCGTCAGATCAAGGACATCATGTGCAACATCATTTTCCATTTGCTTTGCCTGTAGAGTAAAATCAAGTCATCCATGGTCTGCCAGCACTAGCATGTTTTGTAGGAAACCCTACACTACTAAATTCACACAATGCAAGTATGGACGTTGACGTAGACCATCCAAGTCGTGGGCCCTGATTGGATAATATTCAACAATAGCAGAGATCTCAAAGCATGGCTTTCGAACCACATGGGTGCATACATCAATGGCTTCACTTTACTATTAAAAAAAAGATGTAATGGTTGTTTATACATATAGTGCACATAGAGGGATGTCCTTCCATGCATCATCAATTGTTTTTAAACAATACTTAAAAGCCTTACATATTAAAGTAAACATCGAACTAGATACCTAAAATGTTTCTGATTTTTTTTCCATTATATTAATGTAAACATTGTCCCGCATTTTTGAAAGATTTTTCATATTTTTCTTGAAATTTTGAAGCATTTTTAGCTATTTTATTTATTAATTTTTTTTTAATAATTAACAAAAACATCTTTAAAAATCACAAATACTAAAGAGCTTGCATAAAAAATTCAGGTGGACCTTTTCATTACTTATTCTACATTTTTTAGTTTCGAAAAAAATCCAATTTACACGATTTATTAAAAAATACGGGCAATAGGAAAAGCATGAAAAACAAGGTGTTTCAGAAGTTTGGAAGCAAAAAAGAAGGACGAGTACACCACCTATTTTAGGAAAGTTTTTTATCAAATAAACACAACAAACAAATCAGGCAAATATTCGCAAAGGTATTTTCCCCAATTCGAACATTCTATATTAGGCAAAAAAATAAAAATAAAAAAGGAAGTATGTCGAAACACTAGTGGAAAAACTGCCATAGGTAACCATCATTTTTGGGCTTTAGGTAACCAACATCGATGGTTACCTCTYTGGCAGTTACCTAAAGTCATTTTATTGGTAACCAACAATATGATGGTTACCAATAGCGTGTTATTGGTAACCACTTTCTTAATTGATGGTTACAAATAATCCATTTTTTACTTTGACTATTGGTTTTGTTGCTTAGCTAAAACACATTATAGGTAACTAACACAACATTTGATGGTTACCTAAAGTACATTTATTTGTAACTAACATACGATTTGATGGATAAATAAGATGTTGCATTTGTAACATCTACAATATGATCTTACAAATGTGTGTTTATATATATATATATATATATAATACATATTATATATATAATAAAGAAAAAAAAAGAATTTCAGCAGCATTTCGACTAAAATTAAACAATCCCAAAATATAAACCTGTTTCATAAAACTCGTATTTAATGCAATTTCATACATAAAAACATATCATATCGATCAACATCCAAAATGTCAATACAAGTTCCAATTTCACAAATAACTAAAAACATCCAAAATAACATGTGCAACTAACATGAAACTAATCCATATCCATCATGTTAGACTATATTAAACAAGATCAACTATCTAGCTAGCTAGGAACAAGATACTCTGTTCTGAAGACTTCGCCCATTGTCACGACCTCGTGCATTTCTTCGAAATTGTAAGCATTCTTTCTTGTGACAAATACCTACAACCAATGGACAAGCCGATAGATAAATAATGATTAACAATCTAATACTATACTAGTCTTAAAAACTACAAACAGTAAAATAATGAAGGTCTTAAGAAAAATAACTTCAACCTAGCTAATACTAGTCATCCTAAACTAAAAAACAGTGACTAGATCAACATTTGCTAATTTTAACTCCTCAAGATGAATCCTGGAGCTCTGAACAATGGATGAGCACAAAACGAATTTCATTGGCCCTTTCCAACATTGATTAAGGAAAGAAGATCAATTGGGAATGCCATCTTCTGTCCATTTTCTATGATTCTACTACATAAACGAATTGACGTTAACCATTGTACAAGATTAAAACTAATTTCCTATAGTTCTTAGAAAAGAAAATTCATACCATACAAAAAAAATGACACTAATCAGTAAATCAACTTCTATAATATTTGAAAAAAAACCTTCAAATCAGGCTTCCAACAAAGTTACTATACTTTAGCAAGAAAGACACAAAATAACTTCAACCTAATACTAGTCATCCTAAACTAAAAAAAAATTACTAGGCCAGCATTTGTTAATTTTAACTCCTCAAGTTGAATCCTGGAGCTCTGAATTGAACCCCATGCTTCATTTGTCCAAACATCATAGGAATCTGGTTAAATTACTATCAACCTTAATTTAAGGTATACAAGCATACACAATAAGATTTGAGCATTCTTTATATTTATTCGTAACATTGTACCATCTTAGCAACATCATTGAAAACTAATGTATAACCTAATAAGTAAGTAACCAGAAAAAAGGTCCAATATGAGCCATGGTTTATGTTACAACTCAAAACAACTCAGAAATCACCATTATTCCCAGAAATAATTGAACATCAAAGTGAAATCAATGGATGACATGATATSCATACCTCATCTAGATTTCCCTTGAAATTATTGTAGCGTGAAAATATTTCATACATGTATCTCATTACATAATAGCCACATTCGGTACCACTGGGTTGTTGAGGGCACTGAAATTAACAGTTCAATGATATTAAGTCAACATAAAAGCTACTGAGAACAAAACTATAAGACGGCCAAATCAAATGACATACCTTAACCATCCTACGTGTCATTTCCCGCCTACTCTTCATTAGAGGAGCTCCATTAAGATAGGCTCTTTGTACCTTATAAGCACTAAAATTTAAAAACATTCAAAAGTGAAATTATAATATTATCTCAAAATATTATTTAACCCTTTTCCTATTTTAAAGAGTTATGAAATGAAAACTAACGTTTTTATGAGAGACACCACTTCTATGGTTCTCATGACATGAGGAAGAGGAATAACTGAGTCAAACACCAACAAAAAACCTTTTTGAAGATCAATACCCAAGAGATACCAATGGTTGCTGTGTATACATATGAAAAACTCTAAAATTAGGTTTTATCAAAGTAAAAGGATTGCTGAAATTCAGAACATGAAACATCAAAAGGCTATTAAGAAAAAAATACACGTACTTTTCAATATATGGTTCCAAAATCAATTTGCTACAGTTGTTACCCTTTTTTTATTTCAGCCTTGAAAGCATCTTGTAGGTACATTTGTACCCTTAAATGATCTCTTTCAATTTCAACACATGAGATTCGTTATGGACAGAGGAATGTTATCTAAGACATGCCAAGAGTCTCAATGAACTCTTTAAAAAGGTATCTATAGATAATTAGTTATAAGGAAAGTTAGAGCGCGCGCGCGCGCGCACACACACACACACACACACACACACACACACACACACACACACACACACACACACACACATATAGAGAGAGACATGAATCATTTAAAGGCAAAGATAAGTTAGAGAATATGCATAAAGAGTTAGAAGAGGAAAGTTAGAGATAAGTTTACTTTATGTAGACGTGAAGCAATGAAACATTAGCGCACGCCCCTCTAAGGAATTCAACAACATCTTCTTTTGTAACCCAAGTTTCTCTATCCTCCTCAAGATAGAATGATTTAGCCTCCAATGGTATCTTTTTTGTATGCTGATTGTCATCTAATCCTATGAAACGATAGTATAGCAGCTCACATTGCTCACCTAACTGGCTAACGATGTCATCCTCAATGAACTGATTGGCTTTCACAGTCGATGCACTAGATTTCTTACCACAACTATCAGCGTGAGACTTACTCCTCTTACTAGGTTTTGGATTGACCTAAAAATTAATTGAAGATGAATACATAATGCTTTAGAAAAAATATATCAATGATTAATTTGTTATTTTAAATGCAAAGTCTAACCTCATCCTTGTCAAAGAACACCAATTCAGAAGGCCACTGAAGAAAACAATTCTTCGCTTCACGTCATCCTCATATACTGGACATCTGTTTTCTGATTTGACTTTTAACCCTGACAAATTCCCATAGGCAGGGAAGTCGTTGATAGTCCAAAAAAGCACAACACGTAGAGTGAAATTTATGCTTTTGTGAGCGTCAAAGATGGGAACTCCTTCATTCCATAGCAATTTCAAATCAACAAGAAGTGGTGCTAAGAATACATCAATGTCATTCCCGGGTTGTTTAGGTTCGAAAAAAAGAAGAGACACCAAAATGTACTTACGCTTCATGCAAAGCCAAGGAGGTAGATTATATATGGTCAATAGAACTGGCCATGTACTATGTTGGCTACTAAGAGTGCCGTATAGATTCATCCCATCTGAACTCTATCCAAGTCTTAGATTCCTAGGCTCTTTACCAAAGTCTGGAAACACATCATCAATAGTCTTCCACTGAAGAGCATCTGCTGGATGTCTAATTAGGTCATCTTTCTTCCTCCCCTCATCATGCCACACTAAGTGTTTTGCATCTTTCTTAATTGAGAAAAGCCACCTAAACCTTGGTATAATGGGAAGATACCATATCACCTTTGCAGGAGGCCACTTCTTACAATCAGCTTTACTCCCCTCACACTTGTAGCGTGACTCACCACACTTTGGACACACATCGAAGTTCTCGTACTCCTTTCGATAAAGCACTCAATCATTCAGACATGCATGTATCATAGTGTAGTCTAAGCCAAGGGGATTAATTAGCTTTTTGGCATAATAGGTGGAAAGGGAATTTCATTACCTTCTAGTAACAAATCTTGAAGGGTTTCTAACAATGAATCGAAGCTTGTATTGCTCCAACCATTTTTCGCCTTCAAATTAAAAAGAGTTAACACACCAGATAACTTAGAGTACTTCGTGCATCTCCATGATACAATGGGTGTTGCCGCTTTTTTGACACTTCATCAAAAATCTGAGGTTGGTCTCAACATATTCACACTACGCGTTCAATCATCTCATCTACCTTATTCGCGTTGGTGGTATCATCTTCAATGTTTATGCCCTTCACAATAAGGTGATTCATTTCCTCATTATGATTATTGTAGCAGTCGACCCTAGTTTTCTCACCGTGCAAATCCAATATATAATCATCCACAAACCCACGGCGGACTAGATGGTTACTCGATCTCTTTAATATCAGACCATCTTCAAATTCTTGGAGTCATGACACGGGCAAAAAATAGTTTCTGCTAAGCTTTTCTTTATGGTCTAAAGCTACGTTAGAAAACACTTTAAGGCCATTACAAATTCAGGCGTCATTCTATTATCCGTACATCCAAGGATGAGACATTTCTAATAAACTGTACAAACGAAACAAGAAAATTACCACTAGTAACCAATCAAGGAATCCTAGACTTACTCAACAATATATCCATTTTAATTAAGGTTTGATTATGATGATTACATTAGAAGTTTATCTTAGGATGATATGAAGATTTTATAAACGACGTCATGTCATCGAAGTTTATCTTATACTCATCTTAAAGGAAAAGTTTATAATATGAAAATTAGTATTCTTGATAACAAATAATGAATAGAAAAAGAGTTATAAATCTAATCATATCATAATATTAAAAAATTTGTATTATTCTTATTATTGGAAGACCACATAAATTTTGTATTATTCTAGGAAATTTTCAAAAAAAAAAAATGAATACAACAAACTCACAGTCATATAAACCAAAACGTCTAAATCATAATTGACAAAAATGTATGAGCCAAATCATGATATTTCAAACCTAATAAGCACAGTCATATTAAATCATATTTGTGAACCACTTAAAATTTGAAGTAAAAAGTAATATGTCTTTTAGCGAACCGTTTACTTTTTAACTATAATATTTTGATTAATAAACATAAGCACTGTGTCACATGTTATATGTACTAGATATAGTATTCATTGGTACTAGATAATAATATACAAGTAGTTATTTATTAAATAACGTTGATAACTATAAACTTGATTTCATATGTCACATGAGTGTTTGGTTGACTTTAATTAGTAAGTATTAGCAATTAAAAAACTAAAAGAACATATACAACAATCATAGTATAATAAGAATATATACTCTAATACATAATTGAAAGTATTTCTGATATGAGTGTTTTGTTTCAATTAAGAATATATCTCTATTATAAGCCAAGGGGGGAGCTATGATGTCCCTAAAAATACCTTTTTACCCTAATTTAGCTTTTTAAGTAAATAATTTATTTTATTAAAACCTTTAACACTTCTTTCTAATCTATATTTATTAACCCTTATCCCATCTAAACATCAATCAACAATCAAACCTTATTTGATTCATCAATTAATAAAATTACATTCTTCAATTAGTTTTAAAATAGAAGTCTTAATTTAGATTGCAAATTGTGCTCAATCAATTCATCGATTCAATAATTTTTGCTATCTAAATAGTAAAAATTAATTTAAATTTCCCTAATTGAACAATCACATTTAATCTTCAATCAATCAATACATTTCAATTCGCTAAATACTATAAGTAATAAAATAATTAAATTTCTTTTATCAAAATTTGTCAATTTAATGGAATCATTACTAATAGATTTTAATAATAATACAATGATTCTTATAAAAACATAAATTTGTCTTCATGAGTATAAATAGTCATGTGGTCTTCTTCTATTTTACAATAAAAAAATTCTTCATCTCTTTTTTTCATCTAATGCTAATGCATCGTATTTGTGGTTATGTTTGTTTTTTTTTGAACTTTATTGTTTATAAGTTTTACAAGTATTTATTGTAATTTGTTAGAAATTTCACTTTCGACTTTGTAATTTTATTTTACTTACGTTATTATCAGATTGGTATTTGTTTGTGATTATGTTAATTGTTAATTTAGGATTAAATATGCTCCCCATATAATTTAAGAAATTTATGTGTCAAAAATTTCATACTTGACAAACTTTAAAAAGCAAAAGACATAAAATCAAACCGAATCATAAAATTAAATTGACTAAGCCAATAATGAATTGACACCAAAAAAAAATCTAAAACTAAACAAGCTAAAACAGCTAAAAACTCTAACTAAAACAAAAGTTTAAAAACTAAATCTAAAAAAAGTACTCTGTAGTTGAGCAGATTTTATAAACATAGTATGCAATGTCTCTCTCACAATCAACAGTTCAACACTACCGTTATATTGCAACTCCAGATGAGGAAATTACTGTTTTTTTATTTAAATGACACAACTGTTTGAGCTAATAACCCTTTAATGGAATTCATAACAAATTTCTGCAATTGGTTGAAGAAACATGAATCATTATGTCAAATACTCTTCATTTTATTTCTGGGTCAACTCATATCTTTCATCATGGCTATTACCAGCTTTTCTTCTTCTTATTTAGCTACTCGTGGTAAGTTTTTCAATCCCTTTTCCCATTATTTAACTACCCTTTTCATCAACTTACTTGATATTCAATTATTCATGATTAATTTCAATTTGGGTGTTTTTGTGATATTATTCATGATTTTTGTTGTTGTTGTTGATTTTTGGCAGGTGTTAATGCTCCAATTACACAGTCATTCTTCACTTATTTTTGGTTTGACTTCAATTTATGGGAGTATCATGCTCTTTAGGCGTAGGAAACTGCTAGTAAGTTTGATTTCTTATTGAAATATGTTTTTCGTTTCGATTTTTATGTAATTTTTTCATTACATATTGCACCATTTGTTAGAATTGCTAGAAATTCTGAGTCTTTTTGTTCTATTTGATTGGTTCGCAGGTTCCTTGGTATTACTATGCTATTTTAGGCTTTGTTGATGTTCATGGGAATTACTTTGTTGAGTTCTGAACTTATACAGTTGCTTCTTAGTTTAATTTATTGAACAAAACCCTTTATTTTCTGATCCTTTGAATTTTGATCATTAAGTTTMGTTTAAATACATGTGATCCTTGCTAAAAATGTGACTTCACTATAACATTTATATTGTAATGAAATGATTTTGCATTGTCATTGTGGTAAACTGATGGTGTAATCTAGAGTGACTTGTATATCCTACAGTATTTATTAATGCATGATATTTAGATTAATTTGATTCCTCCTCTATTTGGTCGAAGAAGAGGAACAATGACATTCCAAAACTTATCACTAATTGCTTTGAGTTCATTGGTGTACCAACAAAGATTTGGGTGACTTAGCTTTTATATGTTATCATAAGAATAATATGAAACCAAAATTAACGTTTCCTTTCTGACATGTCATATTAAAGAATATATTATCATAATCATAATCATAAACATAAGAATAATATTATAATCATAATCATATTCAAATTTTATTATCATATTATATTATCATAATCATATTATATTATCATAAGAATAATCATATTAAAGAATATATAATCTATTTCTGACATGTCTGACATGAATGTTTCCTTTCAATTTTATATGTTTGACATAGTATCAATTTCGAAACCCTAAATCATAGTTTAACATCATTGAAAGGAAATCACACGTATTTTACAGCGGAAACCCATAAAATCCTTTCACATTTGCATTTAATTTAATTATTCAAAAATTACCATCTTATATTAAACAATACTGGAGTACACTAGAATATCCATGATATTGATCAAACCCAAAAGATTCACTTAGATAAGTGATGACATCACCAACAAATAATTATACTCTTGTAACAAAATTAACAAGATTTTCGTTTTGATTTATTTTTTACATGAACCAACTGAAAATAGAAATAAAAATCATAATGTATAAAACTAAAAATAAAAATAAAAAGACAACGAGATCGATCTGTTTGGATCTACTGATTGAGAAATGAAGCAACACCAATATCTTTTGAAACGTTTTGTATCCATTTACAGCAAAAACAAAAGGAGAAAAAAAATCAATATTTCATTTTTCAAGGAAGTCAAACTAAACTTTATCATTTGAAAGCAAATTTACACTTTCAAGAAACAATTATTCAACCCTAATCAACAATCCAATCAATGATCAAACCCTCAGAATTAATATGCTGGAATTATAAATATTATTTATTAAATAAACATATATTCTCATAGGTTAACCTTGATCAATCATCCAAAAAGTTGAAAAAATAATATTATTTTTCATATAAATCAAGGAGAATCTACTTAGAAGAGCATATCAATAGACTGTGATTGGTGGGAAAATTACCTTGCAACGTCAATGAGATTCGTGGGAGGGAGCAGCAGCGGCAGCGGTAGCGCGCGGCAGAGGAGCGACGGAGCAGCGGCAAAACAACGACAGGGCACGGAAGCGCAGCGGCAGAGTAGTGGCAAGACGAGGCAGCGCAGAGCAATGGTAGGGCGTAGTAGTTGATTTTGATGATTTGAGAAGATGAATGCGTGTGAGTAGTTAATTTTGATGATTTTGATGAATGCGTGAGGAGGTTCATGGTAAATGCGTGAATGGAGGAATAGGTAATGCGTGAATGGAGGAATAGGTCATGTGTGAGATGGTGAAAGAGGGAGGTAGAGTTTGCTAATTCATAAAATTAAAATGAAAATTAAAATTAAAGTGTATAATATGCATGTGAGCCCTATTTTGACTAATTCTATAGGTAACCAACAAAGTAATATTGGTTACATATAATTGGTTTAATAAATCTAAAATGAATTATTTGTAACTCATAAGTTTTTTGATAGTTACTTAAAATTTTATTTGTAACCAACATTAATGTGATGGTTACAAATAATACATATATGTAATTAACTTTTTAAATGTTGGTTACAAAAAAGTAATAGGTAACCAAAAATGAGCATGATGGTTACAYATAAGGGGTTACTTATAGCAATTTTCCACTAATAAATCCATTAAAAAAAAGAGACTCACGCGGGCTCAGCCAATAAATAAGAGCCCTGTTGTAGATACCCACATTTCTCCTTATCCCAAGACGACTAATGATAAGACACATTTTTCCTTGCAACACCCAAGCTCTATCGTGAGAGCTAAGGCCTTGACAAACCCTAAAAGGCAGGTTTTTCAAGTAACCTTGAAATTTAACCTAATAGCTCTCGTACACCTTAGGTTTGAAGAACGGATCAGGTAACCCTAAGGTCAAGGTATAATAGGTCACGTAACCCATATTATTAAAAATTGACTAACGCCGTTAATTATTGTCTAATGTCGTTAGTTTTTAACTTAATAAACCCTTAAAATAACATCTTGTTCCTCGTTCCTCATTCCTCCTACCTCCTTCAATGTTGCTTCCTTCTACCTCATTGTCTTCATTATCCTTCAAACACAAACTACCATGAACCAACAATTACTCGCCAAAAACCACCCAACCACACCCACAATCTCTCTCTCTCTCTCTCTCTCTCTCTCTCTCTCTCTTTTTCCTCAATTTGTTGTTGCATTTTTACGTATCTTTTTTAAGGCCAACAACCCAACAATTTCGGGCACCCCCAACTACAATTCGAGTAGGCAAAAATCAACAATTTGGGGGCAAATTAGGGCAATGCAACTGTTGACGTGATAGAGCACTTCACCAACAAGACAATCGCTCAATGTTGTTTTTGGCTCGGTAGGGGCTTCCCCTCTGGTTATTGATTATATATATAACCTCACTAACGTAAATTGGCTCCTAAGGTCGTAGTGAAAGTCAATAGGATGTGAATGCAAGGAAATAAAATTGTTATGGAATAAACCGAAGCTTAAAGCAAACAACAATGAAGAGAAATTAAACGAAAGCCATCCATTTAAATGATGGATAGAGTAAGACTACAACTGTATAACAAGGAAGGATGATTATCTTCATGTTTACACAATTGGGAAAACAACAAACACGCTACTGATCCATTATAGGATGAACAATGCTACGATACGCTAAACTATACTTGGCTACTAAGCCAAGTGTGGCTAAGGAAATCTAAATTCTAAGTAAGATAGATGTTTGTTTGATTGTACTATTGTCCTCTTCTTCTCCGTCTTCATCTATTTATAAGCCTTAATGGTGTAGATCATAGTTGCTTACTAGCAGTTTACCCTTTGACGGTATCTTGGCGCTGTTTGGACATTCGAATCTCCATGCTTTCCCTCTAAGTCTCCTTTGTTGCCTGATGCTTCATGGGCCTCCTTTGTTGGGACACTTCTCCTATGATCCCTTGAAGCGCTTGGGTTCTATCACTGGACTAAATTATGTGAGAAACATCAAATATCATTGTCGCTAGTCTTCTACTTTTTGCTAATCATCGCCAATCAAAGTTACTTGTCAAGCTCTTAGTCACTTTATTACTCTATTAATCATCAAAGTCAAACGATTCATTTTCAGCTAGTAACAAATTGCCCCCATAATTTGCAAGGACGAACTCATCTGAGTCCTTACGATTTAACGCTTTAAGCCACTGCCAAAGGACTAGTCATAAAGTTTTTGATATAGCGATGACCTTATAATTTATAACAATTATATAATTTTGTGACCATCTGTACATTTGCAATATAAATTTGAGGTGGTTTTTGGAGAAAGATAGCACACAATTAATTAGACACGATTTCATTGAATTACATTTACCTTTTGCTTGGGAAATTGCTTGGAAAGTAAAGTAATATATCGTTGTGCTATCCCATATAAACCATCATTACCAACCGTCATTTAGTGTATGACGCCGGTATTAAGTTGTCATGACTTATCATCACTAAAACATTATTGTCATTTAATGATCATAAATAAAACTTTTACTATACTTTGAGAATAAAAGACTTTATTTTCACAAAATATTTCCATTAATAATTTAAGAAAGATAATTTTAACATTGCCAAGCAATATTTTTTGTACAAAAGTTCTGAAATTAAAGTTAATTCAAAACAATGTTTTGATCTACGTTGTTTTTGATCCACGTAGATGAATTTTCAAAATATCATAAGATCCAAATACGTATATACCTATACATATTTATTTTGGGAACGCTTATGGTAGCACAACCATGGGAGCGCCAGGAAGTTGAGAAACCATCTTTGTGACGTCCTCACACTCGAGATAACCCTCAAAGTCATCATCTTCAGAGGCGGTCATCTCCTAGTTGTCGTAATTATGCCATTTGATTTACTCATGCCACAACTTAAAACAACACTTGTAGCGTACTATCTGAATGGAATTCTCATGACCTCTGGCTAACAAAACGTCATAATACTGAGCCCTGACCATGACTACATGATTGTAGAACATGATCCTACCTCCTGATATTGCCCTAGCGTCTATAGTAAAGGGGTTGCAGACTCGAGATAGGTTGTGTAAGGCCACCATGTCATCTTTCACTCGTGAAAACAAGTGAGTATTACTGAAATCTAGGTTGTGGAACGTCTCCACGACAATTCTCCTGGTTTTCCCCTCGTCCACCTCCTGAACCAGAGGTTTTTCGCCCCAGCACCAAGCAAGAGCCTTAATGAACTCATCCCTCTTAAGGTCGAGGAATTCAACCACATTGTTGAAGGCTAGATGGTTGTTTTTGCATTCACCTAAATACTCCTAAGACCCGAATTCTTTCAGAACCTTTTCTGGATTGGTCAACTCATGATCGAGGGGGGGATCAAGATGAGTACCCCAATAATCATTGGTGACATCCGCACGAGAAATATCTAGACCCGAACCTTTCTTGGTGGATGAATCTCCATTTATGAGGCCATTAAAATCTCACGAGAAAGAGAGAGAAAAGGTGAATAAGAGAGGGAAAGAGGGAAGAAGATTTTGTGAGCGTAGAAGATTTTATGAGCACGTACTATGTGAAAACAATTACAGGCAATTATAGAAGTGTAGGAGAATAGTTATTATTGTAACTCAATAACTTCCCCTAAACTGTCGTACAAAACGACGCGCGCTATATTGGCATGGTAATTTTGACTGTACACGTCGCTTGCTATATTTTGTAATTTATTTCAACAAAGTCAAAATCATTAAATACTACTGAACGATGGAACATTTTTGGTTAAATATTTCAATACCCATCATCAATTCAAATTATGTTCTTAAGACGATCAAGAAATATATTTTTGAAATTATATCACTTGATATCAAATTTCGAGGAACATAATGTAAAAAAGATATTCGAGAATGCAACAATGATGCAAACCATCATTTTTTGAACTTAAACACATATTGTATGATCATCATCTATGAAATGGTACATAAACAAATACACCCTCCATTTTTTATTAGATTTTCCATACTAATTTAGCACGGTGTTTAAGAGTTGATTGAGTTAGATAAAATAGTGGATTAAGTTAGGTAAAAGAGTAAATATTTGAATAAAATGTTTTGGAAAAAAGTAATATTGGATGAATAGATTGGGTAAAGTAATGAATATTGAGTTTAGAAAAGGGTAATTCATTAATGTTAGAGTAAATAGGATAGGTAAAAAGTAAAAAAGTTATTTTTAGATTGGTTTGGAACGTCTATTTGAAAACATCCCAAAATAGAAACTAGAAGAACTAAAAAAACGGAGGGAGTATTATTTAGCATCCCGAAAATTCCGATTTCCAAAATAAGAAGGTGAATATGTTTAAAATAAACTTCATTGTATCACATCGGCTAGAATGTAGTTATCAGAGTCAGCATCGTCAGAGAAATAACCTACTGTTGCACACAACTCCCTTGCGATTTGTCTAGTAGAGTTGCCTTTCTTGAGTAACTCCTAGATGAACGTTTCTGGTAGTGACGCTTCTTTCTTCTAACTTTCTCTTCTGAATACTCCTTTGGATCACCCCGATCTTTGTCTATCTCTTTCATTTCATTATGTTCTTACTTCCTTTCTTCTTATTGTCTTTAATGTAGAAAGTCCTGCACTAATGAGAGAATTGTTAAGTTGGCATTAAATTAAGAATAAATCCCTTGGACCCTTTTTTGAAACTATATGCTTCATGTGTGTTTGGTGTGTGTGTGTGTGTGTGTGTGTGAGAGAGAGAGAGAGAGAGAGAGAGAGAGAGATAGAGAGTGAGAGAGAGAGAGAGATAGAGAGAGATTGTTTTTGTCTAATTTTACCATAGCTATAATTCTCTTATTATATTATTTTGTTTTTATTCATTTACAAAGAATTTATACCTATTTAGGTCTCTGGTATTGAAAAATTTGCCACTGTTTGCTGATTTTCTTCGACGTCAACTTCATAGAGATACTTTGGTAGGTGTCTTTCTATATTCCTTCATTTTATTCTGCTTGTAAAACAAAAGATTCCTTGTATTGGGTATTTATGCGTAGTTTGTGTACATCAAACAGTGCCTTATCTCCTAATCCAGATGAATCGGTGTAGACACCCAAAAGTGTCTCCCTAAATTGAATAGTCGATGAGAAAAAGTACGACATTTCGAAAAAGATTTGACTCCGAAAGTTGCGTCAAAATCCATAAACCACATCCCACCTGCATGAATTGAACTAATGTTGAGTTCGAAATCATACACCAATGGTCCAATAATAGACGGAAAGTATTTATTTTATTTATTTTAATTCTTTTCTATTTTTAGGCTTTTTTCTTTATTTTTAGGATTTTTTAAATTATTTTCCACATGTTATTTCTCTAATTTCCACTTTAATTTTTCTTCTCATTTTTCTGAGTTTACTAGTATTTTTAGATTATTTCTTTATTTTTCTCTGATTTTCTATGATTTTTACAAGTTTTATAAAATGTTTTTCGAAAAAAAATAAATTCACAAATTCTTAGATATATACAGATAATTCGAGAATGAATTAAAATATTCTTGAAGATTAATCTTGTCCACCAAGTTTAACCCAATGCGGATAACGATTAATTCGGATAGAAAATTAGATGCAGAAAAGACGGATAAAAATTCCTAAACGAAAGATAGATATAATTAGAATTAAACGCACAGATTATTAACGTGGCATGCCACATCAACAAGAACTGTATATATAGTTAGAATAATCGTATATACGGATGAGGTTACCATATATATGATTAGGAACTGTATATATGGATGAGATTATCATATATACGGTTCCTAGACCGTATATATGGTTGTTATTTCGTATGTTTAAATCCTAATTTTTTTTACCTTATTCCAAAACTCCTATAATTACATGTTATCCGTGCTTAATCGATCATCAACGAAAATCAGTATTTGATACACAAAAATCAGTATTAAAACTGCAATCCAAAGAAATCAAAAGTCTCCCAAAAAGTCTCTCTCATAATCAAATTCAATTCGAAAACAGTAACTAAAATTCGAAACCACTCTCAAAATCAAAAGTAACTAAAATTCGTCCCAGTTTTTGGAGTCGTATCTTTTTGTATTTAGTTACACATTTTGAGGTATTCCATCAAACTCTTTCCCTTCTTTTGTTACTAATTTTGATTAATGTAATACGTTGAATTTCGTATTGCTTTTGGTTCGCAATCATGTCAATTCGTTCGTTTTCAATCGTTTTTTACTTATCGCAATTGTTTTAATTGTAATTATCAATGCTAACGATTTCCTTTGTTGTTATAAGCGATTCAAGTGGAAGAAAAACTTTTGATGCGCTAATATTTTTTTCTTTTGTATTGATAGCTATACAAGGTGAAATTTGATTTCTATATATATTATTCTTTATCTTCGCGCCTGTGACTCTTTCAATTGCTTAATCAAGATCGGAACTTGATTGAATCACATTAAATTTAGATAAATTATGAATGAACACATTTTAGTCATCATATTAATTTGCTTAATTCAAAGTGATCGCAATTATTAGGCTAGGTAGCGATGCTTTTATAATAAAAATCAACTCTTGTAACAATACTAGGTTAATGCGCTTTTTAAGGTCAAATTGATAGTCTCTTTGAATTCAATGAATATGATTTATTGAACTACAATGAGTCCGAGTAGAGGCCGCTACATGCGGGCAGATTAGGTCAAACATCTTTTTCGTACCATGTCCCCGAACCCACACTCTAGTTACCAGACCAAATATTGGGGCGATTAGATTGACACCAATATTTCGGGCGCCCGAGATTACCCTATATAGGCATAACGGTGGCAATCCCTACAAAACGTACCCTTAATAATGAGTTTGAATTCCAAAAATAATTTTAACTTATTTTTTAAACATTTTTCTATAATTGTTTGGAATTTTGCTAAGCATTTTCGGCATTTTTAGAAATTAAATTAATTTTGCATAAATTATTTAATTATCAAAACAATTCCCAAATTCATGAAAGTTTAACACAATGCATTATTTTTTACAAGTAATTTTATGCATATTTTTCCTTAATTGTTTGAGTTGTAGAAAAAAAGTTAAGAATTTCCAAAGCAAAAACGCGCACACGACAAAACTGCTCATTTTGGGAGCTTCTGGACCGCAGCCAAGCGTGGGGCCCACATTAATATCTCCCCAAATCAGTTTGGATTATTATGTTAAAATCTCACTATACAATAAAATCAAATCATATTTTTTTCCGATTTTATATTATACGCATCCCACTAATTTAGGCAAGTCGAATCAGCCAAAAAAGGAAGGAGTGCCGGGGTAAATTGCGCCTAGCTTGGGCGTAATTTCGCTCAGGTTCTTGGCATTATGGGTGTGATTTCACCCATGTTCTTTCCCTTTTTAGTTCTTGCCTATAAATACAAAGCCCCGGTCCTTCATTTGGGACATTAACACGCCTCATACACCTCAGTACCTCATATATGCTCTTGCTCTTCTTTATTTTCTCCCTTAAAATCTCTTAAAATTCATCTAGCATTTAAACACATATTCTTGCATTCATACACTCATAAACACATTCAAAAGCATTCTTTTAAACACATCAAACACAATTCAAAACACCATCACACATCCATTCATGCACACATTTAGGATCTTGGCTTGATTTCGAGTTCCGAGTTCGATTTGGGTTTGTTCATGTTCATACGAGTTTGCAAGGGTCCCTAGCACCATTCTCAATCATTAGCACCATGTTGCAAGGTAAGTTTGAGGCCAATGTCTCAATCTCTTAACACCCTTTTGCATGCATGTTAGAAATTTGACTTTCTATGTAATATAGCATGCAATATTAATTAACATCTATTCCACATGAACTAAAATCAATCTGAGGCACAATTTTTAATTCTTGTTGAATGTTTGCATGTTTGCAAATTACACTATTATTATGTCTTAAACAAGATTCACAATCTACATGTTCTCACGCCTAATAAGACTGATTCTTGGACAAATTGGCTTTTAGGCACCTTTAATATGAATATAAAAAACACATGTCGCAACAACAAATTAGTCCTATATGCAGCTATTTCTATTAAACAACCCGCCTAGCAATTTGCATGCTTAGGGTTTAAACGAAAATATCTTTGTTGTCTTTTTGGCAATGGATTCGCAATGACCGAATAGAGGCCGCTAGAAGGGGGGGGGGGGGGGGGTGAAGCACTACTTCACCCTTACCCTTGTCCCCTAATCCAGACCTTTGGTGCACTACCAGACATAGAGTCCTTATTAACCAAATTATTAGTCAGAAGGGCATGACGTATACAGGTCGTGTCTTGAAGATGACATAAGACACAAAGGGCAATGCAACTGCTATAGGGACCAATACCGAATCAGGTTAGGCTACTTATGCTTTTGTGCAACAGTTTAGTGAGTAGAACTAGATGATGCAAACTTTGATGAATAATGTTACTCAGTTGTGTTGTACATTTTAGGAATCTTACAAGAGAGTTAAGGTTCGCCTTAACAAGGTAGATATCCAGGCTAAAGAGAATTCTGAGAGAAGGACGATTCATCGGTTGCTATTGCTGCTGCTGTTGATGATGAAATGGTCTTAGAGGAGAAAGAAGAAGAGGAAGCCGAGGAGGATGATGAAGCTGCTTCGGAGACCCTTCAGGAAGAGGAGGAGGAAGATGATACTGAACATTACTCTAGATCTGATTAAATTTTCTTTTTTTTCTTTCTTATCCTATTTGCTGCTAACCCTTCATAATTCTTAAACTTTATTCTGGTTTCCCCCTTTCGTAGTCTACAAAATTATTTCTACTCCATAATTTGGTATGCTACTGGTCTGTAATAACTATTATTTAAGACAATTTGGCTTTGTACTTTGTAGGAACAATGTTAGCATCGACATCACTAAAATGTTGTTTGTGTTGCCTCATTAATTTGAACTTAGTATACTTCATAGTTATCTACTGATTGGGTTTTGTTATTTGTTAATTCTCTTGTGTCTCTGATTATTTTGTTGACGCCAAAAGGGGGAAATAGGTGTGAAGTTCTAATCTTATCACAAGTCTTGATGTATAACCTTTGTGTTGTAGAAACTAGAGCAAGGTTAAATGCCTTATTAGAGGTGACAAGCCGTAACTGGGCTGGAAGTGAGTGTTTTAAAAGCACTTTATTTCTTTTATCCTTGATGGCTTAGAAATAAGTCTGAACAACTACTGATGTTCTTCTTGCGAATGCATGTTTAAGAAAAAGAGCTCTTAGTGTAATTGGTTTTTGCCCATGGTACTTAGAGAGTTTCATAAAGTTGTTGTCAATTAGTTGTGAACTAGTGTCCTTATAGAATGATGCTTAATCTGCAAGAACAGTACAAGATAAGTGCCTTAAGTTCTTAACATCAGATCAGGTTGAATTCAAATTTTGGGAAAGTTTCTCAAGTACTAATGGTGTTTTATTTGTCGGGCGGAACTTCATGGTTTGCCATCATAAAAAAGGGGGAATTTTTTGAGTCCTTAAGTTTAGGTCTTGATTGATGAAAAACCACATTGAACTAACGTATTGCATGCATGTTTCTATTTTCATGTATAGGTTTCAAAGAACTAGTTCAATGAATGGATTGATGAAGCTTGTGAAGCCGAGTCATGAAGATTGCATGAAAACCAATTGTAATATATTTAGGCCTCATAAGCAATGTAAGTAGTATAAGGGTTTTTAATACACTATAAAGGTTAAATACATGAGATATGACTTATTTGTGGATGGCAAAGAACCTCTGTTACTTGTCATACAAAACTACAAGTAAACATGGTTGACTTATACAGTTTGGGAACAGATCTGAACTAGTCCTCTAGGTTTTACTTCATGCATTCGTATTTTAGGCGGAAAGTTTTCTTTCCGCGCAAAAATTGTTTTTTATTTCAAATTAAATGGATGCATAGTTTGTTTTGCAAGCAAGACTTTAAGTATTATATAATGTTATACTGATTTATTTTGCCTAAAATAAACTTAGTGAATATATTTTCCTTGGAATATTTCCTACATTTCGTGAAAATATATTATCATAACATCACAAAATATATTTTGTCAAAGGCTTACTTAAGGGATCATACATGCATAAGACAATGAGCTTTTGCGCACAAAATTCAAAATGTCAAAAGCAAGAGCATTCTCCCTTGTGCAAGTAAAATCTAGCACAAACCCTAATACCACATAGTGCTAAATTGACTCTCTTTCAAAGCATTTGAGGATGTGTGTTATTAAGAGGAAATTGTTGTACTTGAACTTTATGTGATTTCAGTTAGTCGGGGAAGTTAATCGGGGAGTGCTTTCATTTGAACTACTATAGGTAGTAGTTCTGTTAAACATCCATAGGTGGGTGTTGCGGAATCTTCTTGTGCATAGTTTCATAGGACGATTGAGTCTATTCTTTTTGTTCATCTGAGTGGATTAATAAAAAGAGTGAGTGATAGGAGGACGTACATGTTTTAGAAGTCGAACCTCGGTAAATCCTCGTGTTTATTTTTGCTTTTATTTCCGCTACTAGAGAACTGTTTCCTAACTTTTCTTAAACAAATGGAAAAATTTACAATACTCAGATAAAACTCAATTCACCACCCCTCTTGAGTGTAACTAGGACTTTCACAATGTTGTATAAGCATCTCATAATTTAATTTAATGTATTTCAAAATACAATATAATTTATTAAATAGACAATGTTTTTGCATTAAAAATAAATTTAATATTTTCTCTAGTATTAAATACAATATAATTAAACACTAATATTATTAATAATGTGAAACAACGTAATTCAAAATATGGATGTATTTATGTTTGAAAACCAATTGAATTCCTTTCCGTGTGATCAATACAACAAGATATTATGGTTAAATCAGTGAAGGGAATTTCGTTGAAATTACAATATTAATAAACTCGAATAAAATAGACAATTCACCATAATGTACTTCAATTCAGCACAATATAATATTTCTCATTGAGGCATTCTTTTAAACTTTCAGGGGGGAAAAATTGAAGCGCATAAGACTTTCGGAATATTCATAGTAGTGTAAATAGTAATATATGTAATGAACAAGACACCTACCTTATGAATAAAACATAGACAAAAGGCTAATCATATAAGTCTAGTTAAATCAAACCCATTAATTACATCACACGGTGTGCAATCAACTCATTACATAACAAAATATCTGTTAATCCTCAACCATGACCAATAAACAAAGTAATACGGTCATATATGTGCGTGGAGCTAACAGAATTTGTCACGATTCAATAGTTGAATAAGAAACTAAATGCGTGTAATTAGAAATTTGGAGTATCCACGTCTAATATGATTTATTTAATAAAGCACGATTTGCTATGAAAATTAGAAATGGAGTTATTTTAAATTAAAAAGTATGTAATAATATTTTTTTATTACAATGAATGGAAATGTATAAAATTTAAGATTTATTTGAATTATTTATTATTATTATTTTATATTATTATTATTTATTATTATATTATTATTTATTTATTATTGTATTTATTTTTATTGTTTGTTATTGCTATTGCTCTATTGCTGATTGTCTATTGCTATTGCTATTTTATTGTTATTTTTATTTTTATTTTTTTATTTTTATTTTTATTTTATTTTTATTTGTTATTGTTATTATTTTATTGTTATTGTTTATTGTTATTGTTATTGTTTATGTTATTTGTTATTGTTATTTTATTGTTATTGTTATTGTTATTGTTATTGTTATTGTTATTGTTATTGTTATTGTTATTTGTTATTGATTATTTGTTTATTGTTATTTTATTGTTATTGTTATTGTTATTGTTATGTTATGTGTTATTGTTATTGTTATTTTGTATTGTTATTTTATTGTTATTGTTATTGTTATTGTTATTGTTATTGTTATTTAAAGATGTTGGATTGATGTACAAAAGAATCTAAACTGCTAGTAAAAGCTACGCAAAGTTAAATATACATCAATATGACATCCAAGGTGCTTGTTTTATTTGAATAAATTGAAAAAACATAAAAATCAACTTTAGTTGGCAATTCATTCGCAACAACATGTATCACCGAGCGGACCTCCGGGTCCCTTGCACACAGGTCAGGATCCGGGAGCATTTAATTCGCATTTTTGCGCACACTGGGGACCACATGGAACTCCTGGACAAACATCTGCAACAATTGCTCCCCTATTAACATGCTCGTTTGAGGAATTCGGTAACAATCCCCCTCTAGAAGCCATTATGTTTGTTTTCACAATCACCGAATTAAAAAAATTATTCGCAAATTCATAGCGGCCTCTACTCGATCTCATTGTAGTTCCATAAATCATAACAATTGAATTCAAGAAAACTCATTGATTTGATCTTGAGAGCGCACTAACCTAATATTACTAGGTGGGTTGCTATTATGTACAAACAATGACTTCTACCATAGATGAGGCGATCACTTGATTGTTAGTCAATATTAATAAGGTGCCTATAAAACCGGTCGTCCATGATTATCTGACTTTAATGTGACAAGCAATTGAATTCCGGTCTTGATTAAGCAATATGTACAAGTGTGATAGAGTATATATATACAATATGGATACATCCACCATGAGAAATACATAAATATGAAAAACTATATATAATATATGTACGCCATCCTCACCTTGTCACTGCAATCAAATTATTGTTAGTTTAAATCGAATAAAACGATTCATTTAAGATGGCTATACAAAACACAAAGAGAATGTTAGTAATGACTAGCAACAATAGAAATAACAATGAAAATAAAAGGAACAATGAAATTAACGAAAGTGAAACATTAACCCTATGTATTTACATGAATCAAATAAAAAGTGAGTTTCTACATTGTGTTGATTTAATTGAAACTCGCAATAATAATTAGTCAAATTAAAAGTGACAAAAGGAATTAAGAAGAGTAAAAAAAGTTGTTTTAGGTGAGTAATCTCAGAGTTATACCTTGATTTCGCTCGTTGGATCGAAACAGAATCGATGCTAGAACTCAAAAATGTATGTGTCTAGAGTGTATGAGAGTGCGAGAGAGTGAATACGCAAGTTAGAGACGGGGAAAATTCAATAGACGTGTGTGTTCTCGGAATGAGCAAGGCACGTATTTATAAGCGCGAGGAGGAAAAGGAGGGGAAAAACCCTGCGTATATACGCAGACTCTGCGTATATATGCAGGATTATTTTCCGCGTATTTTTTTGATTTTCTCCAATTCCAATTTCCATAATACGTGATTTGCTATTCGACGCCACCTAGAACCCTTGGCCGTCCAAAAAGATCTAGAGTGTTCTAGAAGTTCACGTATTCCGGGTATGTTTGTTTTGTTTTTCTTGTATTTTCCGCAAATAACTATAAAAATCATAGAAAATATAGAAAATCAGAAAAAGTAATCTAAAAATACCGGATTTTTTTTTTTTTTTTTGTTTTTGTTTTTGTTTTTTTTTGTTTTTTTTTTTTTTTTTTTTTTTCTTTTTTTTTTTTTTTTTTTTTTTTTTTTTTTTTTTTTTTTTTTTTTTTTTTTTTTTTTTTTTTTTTTCTTGTTTATTTTTTTTTTTTTTTTTTTTTTTTTTTTTTTTTTGTTTTTTTTTTTTTTTTTTTTTTTTTTTTTTTTTTTTTTTTTTTTTTGTTTTTTTTTGATGTTTTTTTGTTTTTTTTTTTTTTTTTTTTTTTTTTTTTTTTGCTAGAAAAGTAAAGTGTGATGAAATAAAATCATAAGAGAATCCACCAGTTACAAATTATTAAAAACGCAAAATCAGAAAAGAAAACTAAAAAAGAGAAAATAATAAAAAAAAAAAGAAAAATTTTGCCCCCCTGATGTCCTTCTCAATATCGAGTACCTCACGTATTCCAACTTTTGGAGTCAAAGCATCTTTTCTGAATCGAAACAATCGCGACGCGTGATGTTCATCACGATACTCTGGAAACATTTATGTCTACGAACCCCCACTTCTGATCTAGACCGAAGTCTCGTAAGACAAGATCAAAGTTTCCGATCGACGGACGGAGAGCAACTCAAGATCGTCTGTGATCCTGAGTCACCCTTTTTCGCCCGGTACTTGCAAAACAAAGTAGGTTACCTGTAGCCGTGGCCCGCTCGAGTTGGTCCTTCGAGCATCATTCGTTCGGCACCTGACTGGAGAAATGCAGACGATCCATTCCGGAGAAATGAGCATGACTTGAAAATGAACCCAATCAGGATAAGGACTACCTTGGTGAGACATAGGTCTTTATGTCGAAGAAATTGCATGCATGTGACCTGTAACTTGGACCTTGACGATTGAGAAAGGGCAGAGTCATTTGAAAGAATTAAAGAGTCGTTTGAATTGAAGTGCTGTCTAGGTCTGGTCAGACAATAATTGAAGAGTCTTGAATGTTGAAAGGGTCTGTCTAGGTCTGGTTAAGACATGATTGAGAGACTTGAATTGAAAGGGCGTAGTGTTGTTTAAGACATATTGAGAAGCAGATTTGAAGAGCCTT
>SNQN01003676.1:0-31704 GCA_008642245.1 Bassia scoparia | reverse complement strand
CATAGCTAGCAGTGGCAACAAGCTCGTGGGTTAGCGCGCCACGTGCAGTAGGAAGCTAGGTGGCAAAAAGAGAGATAGGAGCGACGGAAGCCATAGCGGCACCAAAACAACGACAGGGCACGGAAGCGCAGCGGCAGAGTAAAAGTGTGGCAAACGAGGTCAGCGCGAGCAATTGGTAGGGGTAGTAGTTGATCTTGTGATTTGAGAAGATGAATGCGTGTGAGATAGTTTAATTTTATGATCTTTGATGAATGCGTGAGGAGTCATGGTAAATGCGTGAATGGAGGAATAGGTATGCGGTGAATGGAGGAAATAGGTCATTGTTGAGACAATGGTGAAAGAGGGAGGTAGAGTTTAGTAATTCATAAAATTTAAAATGAAATTAAAATTAAAGTCGTATAATATGCTGTGAGCCCTAATTTTGACTAATTCTATAGGTAACCAAAAATAATATTGGTTACATATTTAATTGTTTAATAAATCTAAAATGGGAATATTTTGTTTTAAAAATTAATCTCATAAGTTTTTTTGATAGTTACTTAAAAAATTTATTTCTCTAACCAAAGATTAATTGTCGATGGTTAAAATAATACATATATGTAATTACCTTTTTAAATGTGGTTTACAAAAAAGTACTAGGTAACCAAAAATGAGCATGATGGTTACAAATAAGGGGTTACTTATTAGGCAATTTTCCACTATAAATCCATTAAAAAAAGAGACTCCGCGGGGCTCGCCAATAAATAAGAGCCTGGTTAGTACCACATTTTCTCCCTTATCCCAAGCGACTGAATGATAAGACACATTTTTCTTGCAAACACCCAGCTCTTCGTGAGAGCTAAGGCCTGACAAACCCTAAAAGGCAGGTTTTTCAAGTAACCTTGAAATTTAACCTAATAGCTCTCGTTACACCTTTAGGTTTTGAAGAACGGGATCAGGTAACCCTAGGTCAAGGTATAATAGGTCACGTAACCCATATTATTAAAAATTGACTAACGCCGTTAATTATTTCTGAATGTCGTTAGTTTTTAACTTAATAAAACCCTTAAAATACATCCTTTGTTCCTTCGTTTTCACTCATTCCTCCTACCTCCTTCAAATGTGCTTCCTTCTACCTCACTTGTCTTTCATTATCTTCAAACAAAACTACCATGAACCAACCATTACCGCCAAAAAACCACCCAACCACACCCACAATCTCTTCTCTCTCTCTCTCTCTCTCTTCTCTCTCTCTTTTTCTAATTTTTGTTCTTTTTACGTTCCTTTTTAAGGCCAACAAATCCCAACAATTCGGGCACCCCCAACTCAATTCGAAGTAGGCAAAAATCAACAATTTTGGGGCGCAAATTAGGGCAATGCAACTGTTGACGTGATAGAGACTTCCCAACAAGGAACAATCCGCTCAATGTTGTTTTCTGGCTCGGGTAGGGGCATCCCCTCTGGTTATTGATTATATATATAACCTCACTACGTAAATTGGCTTCCATAAGGTCGTAGTGAAAGTCAAGAGTATGTAAATGCCCAAGAGAAATAAAAATATATTGTGGAGTAAACGAAGCTTAAAGCCAAACAACAATTGAAGAGAAATTAAACCGAAAGGCCATCCATTTCAATGATGGATTAGAGTAAGACTACAACTTGTATAACAAGGAAGGGATGTATTAATCTTCATGTTTACACAATTGGGCGAAACAACAAACACGCTACTGATCCATATATTAGGATGAACAATGCTTACGATACGCTAAACATATACTTGGCTACTAAGCCAAGTGTGGCTAAAGAATCTAAATTCTAAGTAAGATAGAATTTTTTGTTTTTTTGTTGTTGAATTTGTACTATTGTCCTTTCTTCTCCGTCTTATCTATTTATAAGCTTAATGGTGTAGATTCATATAGTTGCTTACTAGACAGTTTACCCTTTGACTGTATTCTTGGCGCTGTTTGGACATTCGAATCTCCATGCTTTCCCTCTAAGTCTCCCTTTGTTTGCGCTGATGCTTCATGGGCCTCACTTTGTTGGAGCAGCTTCTCCTAATGATCCCTTGAAGCGCTTGCGGTTCTATCCACTGGACTAAATTATGTGAGAAACATCAAATATCATATGTCGCTAGTTTCTTTTTTTTTTTTATAACTTTGCATAATCATCGCCAATCAAGTTACTTGTCAAGCTCTTATCACTTTATTACTCTATTAATCATCAAAGTCAAACGATTCATTTTCAGTAGTAACAAATTGCCCCCATTAATTTGAAAGACGAACTCTCTGGAGTCCTTACGATTTAACGCTTTAAGCCACTGCCAAAGGACTATCTAAAGTTTTTGATTTATTAGCGATGACCTTATAATTTATAACAAATTATATTAATTTTTGACATCTGTAACATTTGCAATATAAATTTGAGGTGGTCTTTTGGAGAAGATAGCACACAAATTAATTAGACACGATTTCATTGATGTACATTTACCTTTTGCTGGGAAATTCTTGGAAAGTAAAGTAATATATCGTATGTGCTATCCCCTCTCCATATAACCTCATTACCAACCGTCATTTAGTTTATGACGCGTATACAGTTGTCTGACTTATCATCACTAAAACATTATTGTTCATTTAATGATCATAAATAAAACTTTTACTTCTTTGAGAAAAAAGCTTTATTTCACAAAATATTTCCATTTAATAATTTAAGAAAGATAATTTTAACAATTGCCAAGCATATTTTCTTGTACAAAAGTTCCTGATAATTAAAGTTAATTCAAAACAATGTTTTTGGATCTACGTTGTTTTTTGATCCACGTAGATGAATTTTCAAAATATCATAATATCCAAATACGTATCATACCTTATACATATTTTTTTGGATGCTTAATGTTAGCACAACCATGGGAGCGCCAGGAGTTGAGAACCATCTTGTGACGTCCTCACATCAGATTAAACCCTCAAAAGTCATCCATCTTCAGAGGCTGTCATCTCCTTGTTGTTCGTTAATTATTGCCATTTGATATTACTCATGCACACAACTTAAAACAACCACTCTGTAGCGTACTATCTGAAATGGAATTTCATGACCTCTAGGCTAACAAAACGTCATAATATGAGCCCTGACCATGACTACATGATGTGAACATGATCCTACCTCCTAGATATTGCACAGCGTCTATAGTAAGGGGTTGCAGACTCGAGATAGTTGTGATAAGGCCACCATGTCATCTTTCACTCGTGAAAACAAGTTGAGTATTACTAGAAATCTAGGTTGTGGAACGTCTCCACGACAATTCTCTGGTTTCCCTCGTCCACCTCCTTGAACCAGAGGTTTTCGCCCAGCACCAAGCAGAGCCTAGAACTCATCACCTTTAAGGCGAGGGAATTCAACCACGATTGTTGAAGGGCTAGATGGTTGTTTTTTGCATTTCAAATTCCTAAGACCCGAATTCTTTCAGAACCCTTTTCTGGATTCGTCAACTCATGATCGAGGGGGATCAAGATGAGTACCCCAAATATATCATTGGTGACATACCGCACGAGAAATTCTAGACACGAACCTTTCTTGTGGATGGAATCTCCATTTATGAGGCCATTAAAAAATCTCACAGAGAAAGAGGGAGAGAAAGAGTGAATAAAGAGGGAAAAGAGGGAAGAAGATTTTTGGTGAGCGATAGAAGATCTTTATAGCACGTACTATGTGAAAACAATTTACAGGCAATTATAGAGTGAGGAAGAACTGTTATTATTGTAACTCAATAACTTCCCCTAAACTGTCGTACAAAACGACCGGCGGCGCCCTAATTGGCATGTTTAATTTTGACCTGTACACGTCGTGCTATATTTGTAATTTACTTTTCAACAAAGTCAAAATATTAAATACTACTAACGATTGGAACATTTTTGGTTAAATATTTCAAATCCATATCATAGTCAATATTATGTTTTAAGACGATCAAGGAAAATATTTTGAAATTATATCACTTGATATCAAATGTTCGAGGAACATTAATGTTTAAAAAGATATTCGAGAATGCAAACAATTGAGCCAAACCATATTTTTGAACTTAAACACACTTGTAGATCATATCTACTGAATATGGTCATAAAAATAGACCTCCACCTTTTTTTATTATATTTTCCGATACTTAATTAGCACGGGTGTTTAAGAGTTGATTGAGTTAGATAAAATAGTGATTAAGTTAGGTTAAAAGGAGTAAAATTTGAATAAAAATCGTTTTGGAAAAGTACATATTTTGATGAATAGATTGGGTAAAGTAAATGAATATTGAGTTTAGAAAAGGGTAATTCATTAATGTTAGAGTAAATTAGGATAGGCTAAAAGTAAAAAGTTTTTTTTTAGATTGGGTTTGGAACGTCTAATTTGAAAACATCCCAAAATAGCAACTAGAAGAACTAAAAAAACGAGGGAGTATTTATTTAGACATCCGAATTTCGATTTCCAAAATAAGAAGGTGAATATGTTTAAAATAAACTTCATTGTATCACATCGGTAGAATGTAGTTATCAGAGTCCAGCATCGTCAGAGAAATACTACTGTTGCACACAACTCCCTTTCGATTTGTCTAGTAGAAGTGCCTTTCTTGGTACTCCTAGTAATGAATCGTTTCTGCGTCAGTGACGCTTCTTTTCTTCTAACTTTCTCTTCTGAATATACTTCCTTTGGATCACCCCGATCCTTTGTCTATCTCTTTCATTTTCATATATGTTCTTACTTTTCCTTTCTTTCTTTATTGTCTTTTAATGTAGAAAAAGTCCTGCACTAATGAGATAATGTTAATCGTTGGCATTAAATTAAGACATAAATCCCTTGGACCCTTTTTTTTTGAAACTATATGCTTCATGGTGTGATTTTCAGGTGTGTGTGTGTGTGTGTGTTGATGTGAGAAGAGGAGAGACTGAGAGAGAGAGAGAGAGATAGAGAGTGAGAGGACGAGAGGAGTAGAGAGAGATTGTTTTGTCTAATTTTACCATAGCTATTAATTCTCTTATATTATTTCGTTTTTATTCATTACAAGAATTTATACCTATTTAGGTCTATTGGTATTGAAAAATTGCCACTGTTTGCTGATTTTCTCGACGTCAAAACTTCATAGAGATACTTTGGTAGGTGTCTTTTCTATATTCCTTCATTTTATTCTGTTAGTAAAAAAAAGTTCCTTTATTGTGGTATTTATGCGTAGTTTGTGTTACATCAAACAGTCCCTTATTCTCCTGTAATCCAGATGAATCGGTGTAGACACCAAAAGTGGTCTCCCTTAAATTGTAAATAGTCGATGAGAAAAAGTTCGAATTTCGAAAAGATTTGACTCGAAAGTTGCTGTCAAAATCCATAAACCACATCCCACCTGCGATGAATTGAACTACATGTTGAGTTTTTCGAAATCATACACCAAATGTCCCATAATAGACGGAAAGTATTTATTATTTATTTAACTTCTTTTCTATTTTTAGGCTTTTTTCTTATTTTTAGGATTTTTTAATTATTTTCACATGTTATTTCTCTATTTCACTTTAATTTTTCTTCTCATTTTTCTGAGTTTACTAGTATTTTAGTTTTTCTTTATTTTTTCTCTGATTTTTCTACTGATTTTTACAAGTTTTATTAAAATGTTTTCGAAAAAAAATAAATTCAACAAATTCTAGATATATACAGGATAATTCGAAGAATGAATTAAATATCTTGAAGCATAATCTTGGTCCACCAAGTTTAACCCAATGCGGATAACGATTATTCGTTATAGAAAATTAGATGCCAGAAAAGACGGATAAAAATTCCTAAAGAAAGATAGATATAATTAGAATTTAAACGCACAGATTATTACGTGCATGCCACATCAACAAGAACTGCTTATATATAGTTTAGAATAATCGTATATACGGATGAGGTTTACCATATATATGATTAGGAACTGTATATATGATGAAGATTATCATATATACGGTTCCTTAGACCTATATATTGGTTGTTATTTTCGTATGTTTAAATCCTAATTTTTTCTTACCTTTTCCAAAACTCCTTATAATTATGTTATCCGTGTTTAACGATCATCAACGAAAATCAGTATTTGATACACAAAAAATCAGTATTAAAACTGCAATCCAAAGAAATCAAAAGTCTCCCAAAAAGTCTCTCTCATAATCAAATTCAATTCGAAAACGTAACAAAATCGAAACCACTTCTCAAATCGAAAAGTAACTAAAATTACGTCCCAGTTTTGGAGTCGTATCTTTTTGTATTTTAGTTAACACATTTTTAGGTATTCCATCAAACTCTCTTCCCTTCTTGTTACTTAATTTTGATTAATGTAATACGTTGAATTTTCGTATTGGCTTATTGGTTCGCAATCATGTCAATTCGTTTCGTTTCAATCGTTTTTATACTTTATCGCAATTGTATAATTGTAATCTCAATGGCTAACGATTTTCCTTTGTTGTTATAAGCGATTCGAGTGGGAAAACTTTTGATGCGCTAATATTTTTCTTTATGTATTGATAGTTAACAAGGTGAAATTTGATTTCTATGATATATTTATTCTTTATCTATCGACGCTGTGATCTTTAATGCTTAATCAAGATCGGAACTTGATTGAATCACATTAAATTCTAGATAATTAGATAGAACACATTTTAGTCATCATATTAATTTGCTTAATTCAAAAAGTGATCGCCAATTATTAGGTAGTAGCATGCTTTATAATAAAAATAACTTCTTGTACAATAACTAGTTCATGCGGCTTTTTTAAGGTCAAATTGATAGTCTCTTTGAATTCAATGAATATGATTTATTGAACTACAATGAGTTCCGAATAGGGGCCGCTAACTGCGGGCAGATTAGGTACAAACATCTTTTTCGTACCATCTCCCGAACCCACACTCTAAGTTTACCAGACCAAATATTGGGGCGATTAGCATGACACCTATATTTCGGGCGCCCGAGATTACCCTATATAGCATGCATAACGGTGGCATCCCTACAAAACGTACCCTTAATAATTGAGTTTGAATTCCAAAAATAATTTTAATTATTTTTTTTAAACATTTTTACTATATAATTGTTGTTGAATTTTGCTAAGCATTTCGGCATTTTAGAATTTAAATTAATTTATGCATAAATTATTTAATTATCAAAACAATTCCCAAATTATGAAATGTTAACACAATGCATTATTTTTTACAAGTAATTTATGTCTATTTTTTCCTTTAATTTGTTTGAGTTGTAGAAAAAAAGTTAAGGATTTCAAGCAAAAAACGCGCACACGACAACTGCTCATTTGGAGCTTCTGACCGCAGCACAAGCGTGGTGCCCACTTAATATTCTCCCAATCCAGTTTGGATTATTATGTTAAATTCACTATACAAAAATCAAATTCAATTTTTTATCCGATTTTATTATTTACGCAACCCACTAATTTAGGGCAAGTCGAATCAGCCAAAACAGGAAGGATGGCCGGTGGTAAATCGCCTGCTTGGCGTAATTTCGCTCAGGTTCTGGCATTATGGTGTGATTACCCATGTTCTTCCTTTTTAGTTCTTTGCTATAAATACAAACCCGGTCCTTCATGTTGGGCATACACGCCTCATACACCTCAGTACCTCATATATGCTCTTGTCCTTCTTTTTTTCTCCTTAAATCTTCTTAAATTCCAATCTGCATTTAACAATTCTTGGCATTCGATCACTCAAAACACTATCAAAGCATTTCTTTAAAACATCAACACAATTCAAAACACCATCCACACCATCATGCACACATTAGGATCTTGGCTTGATTTCGAGTTCGAGTTCATTTGGTGCTGTTCATGTTCATACGTTCATGCACACAGGGTCCTAGCACCATTCTCAATAAGCACCAGTTTGCACAGGTAGATTTAGCCAATGTCTCAATCTCTTAAACCCTTTTGCATGCATGTTGAAATTTGAACTTTCTATTAACATATAGCATGCATATTAATTAACATCTATTCCACATAACTAAACAATCTGAGCAAATTTTTATTCTTGTTGAAATGTTTGATGTTTGCAAATTAACACTATTATTATGTCTTAAAAGATTCACCAATCTACATGTTCTCACCCTAATAAGACTGATTCTTGACAAATGGCTTTAGCACCTTTTAATATGAATATAAAAACACAATGTCCGCAAACAACAAATTTCCTATATGCAGCATATTTCTATTAAACAACCCGCTAGCAATTTGCGTCATGCTTTAGGTTTCTTAAACGAAAATATATCTTTGTTGATCTTTCTTTGGCAATGATTCGCAATGACGAATAGAGGCCGCTTAAAGGGGGGGGGGGTGGGGTGGCACTACTTCACCCTTACCTTGTCCCCTTAATCAGACCTTTTGATCACTACCACATAGAGTCCTTATAACAAATTATTAGTCAAGAAGGGATGACGTTACAAGTCGTTGTCTTGAAGATTGACATAAGACACAAAAGGGCAATGCAAACTGCTATTGGGACCAATACCGAATCAGGTAGGCTACTTATGCTTTTGTTGCAACAGTTTTAGTAAGTTAGAAACTAGTGATGCAAACTTTTGATGATAATGTTACATCGTTGTGTTGTACATTTTAGGAATCTTACACAAGAGAGTTTAGGCTTCGCTCTAACAAGGTAAATATCCGGCTTAAGAGAATTTAGAGAGAAGGACGCATTCATCGGTTGCTATTGCTGCTGCTGTTTCGTGAAATGGTCTTGAGGAGAAAGAAGAAGAGGAAGCGATGGAGGTGATGAAGCTGCTCGAGACCCTTCAGAATAGCAGAGAGAAGAATGATACTGAAATTACTCTAGATCTGATTAAATTTCTTTTTTTCTTTCCTATCTTATTTGCTGCTAACCTCTTACTAATTCTTAAATCTTATTTCGGTTCCCCCTTTCGTAGCTACAAATTATTTCTACTCCATCAATTGGATCGCTACTGGTCTGTAATAATATTATTAGACAATTTGGGCTTCTTTACTTTGTAGGACAATGTTAGCATCGACAATCACTAAAAGTTGTTTGTGTTGCCTCATTAATTGAACTTAGTATACTTCATAGTTATCTATATTGGTTTGTTAATTTGTAATTCTCTTGTGTCTCTATTTTTTGTTGACGCCAAAGGGGAAATAGGTGTTGAATCTAATCTTAGCACAAGTCTGATGTATAAACCTTCTGTGTTGTAAACTAGGCAAGGTTTAAAGCTTATTAGAGGTGACAAGCCTAACTGGCTGGAAGTGAGTGTTTTAAAGCACTTTATTTCTTTTCCTTGATGGCTTATAGAAATACGTCTGACAACTTAGTGATTTTCTTCCTTGCGAATGCTGTTTAAGAAAAAGGCTTTAGTGATAATGTGTTTTTGCCCATGTACTTAGAGAGTTTATAAAGTTGTTGTCAATTATTGTGAACTAGTGTCCTTATAGAATGATCTTAATCTGCAGAAGAACAGTACAAGATAAGTGCCTTAATGTCTTAACATCAATCAGGTTGAATTTCAATTTTGGAAAGTTTCTCAAATAATGTGCTTTTATTTGATCGGCGACAGCGACTTCATGTTTGCCCATCATAAAAAGGGGAATTTTTGAGTCCTTGTTTAGTCTTGATTGATGAAAACCAACATTGAACAACCGTATCTGCTTGCCTGTTTCTTTTTCTGTATAGTTCAAAAGAACTAGCTTACTATGAATGATATGAAGTTGTGAAGCACGATCTATGAAGATTGCATGAACCATTGAATATATTTAGTCCTCATAAGCAATGTAAGTAGTATCAAGGTTTTTAATACATAAAAGGTACAATTACATAGAATATACTTATTTTGTGGATGGCAAAACCTTTACTTGTCATACAAACTACAAAGTAAACATTGGTTGACTTATACAGTTGGAACAGATCTGAACTAAGTCCTCAGTTTTAACTTCAGCATTCGTATTTAGCGGAAGTTTCTTTCCGCGCAAAAAATGTTTTTATTTCAAATTAAATGGTTGCATAGTTTGTTTGCAAAGCCAAGCTATTAAGTATTATATAATGTTAACTTATTTATTTTGTCTAAAATAACTTAGGTGAATATATTTCTGTGGAATATTATCCTACATTCAGAAATATATTATCATAACATCCAAAATATTTTTGTCAAAGGCTTCTTAAGGATCATACATGCATAAGACAATGAGCTTTTTGCGACAAATTCAAATGTCAAAACAAGAGCATCTCCTTGTCAAGTAAAACTAGCACAACCCTAATACCACATAGTGCTAATTGACTTCTCTTTCCAAGCATTTGAGTGAGTACTTCTTGTAGTGTTATTAAAGGAACATTGTTATGTACTTGAACTTTATGTGATTTCAGTTTGTCGGAAGTATCGGGGAGCTTTCAATTTTGAACTACTAATAAGGTATAAAGTTCTGTAACATCCATAGTGTCGTGTTGCGGAATCTTCTTGTGCATAGTTTCATAGGACATTGAGTCTATTCTTCTGTTGTTCATTGAGTGATTATAAAAGAGTGAATGATAGGAACGTACACTGTTTTAGAAGTCGAACCTCTGGTAAATCCTTCGTGTTTATTTTGCTTTATATTTCCTACTAGAGACTGTTTCCTAAACTTTCTTAACAAATGGAAAAATTTACATACTCAGATAAACTCAAATTACACCCCTCTTGAGTGTAACTGGACTTTCACAATGTTGTAAAGACATCTCTAATTATTAATGTATTTCAAAATACAATATAATTTTTATTAATAGACAATGTTTTTTGCAATATAAATAAATTAATATTTTCTCTAGTATAAATACAATATATTAACACTTATATATTAATAATGTTGAACAACGTAATTCAAACTTATGGATGTATTTAGTTTGAAAACCAATTGAATTCCTATTCTCGCTGGATCAGTACAACACGATATTATGGTTAATGGAGTGAAGGGATTTCGATGAAAAACAATATAATAACTCAGAATAAAATAGACAATCACCATATGTACTTCAATTAGCACAAATATATATTTCATCATTGAGGCATTCTTTAAACTTTCAGGGGGGAAATAATGAGCGAAATAAGACTTCGGAATATTCATATAGTGTACAATAGTAATATCATGTATGACAGAACACCTCCTTCATGAATAAACATAGACAAGCAACTAATCATATTATCTTTAAATGCAAACCCATTAATTACATCACAGGTGATGCAATCACTCTTTACATAACAAATAATATCTGTAATCTTCAACCGTATGCCCAATAAACAAAGTAATACGTTATATATGTCGTGAGCTAACAGATTGTCACGATTCAATAGTTGAATAAGAAACTACAATGCGTGTAATTAGAATTTGGAGTATCCCGTCTAATATGATTCTCATTTCAAAAGCACGGACTTGTATGAAAATTTTAAAATGGAGTTATTTTAAATTTAAAAGTAGTTATGTAATAATATTTTTATTACCCATGAAGGAAATGTTAAAATTTAAGATTATTTGAATTATTTTATTATTATTCCTTATATTATTATTATTTATTATTATATATTGACTTTATTTATTATTGTATTGTATTTTTATTGTGTTGTTATTGCTATTGCCTATTGCTATTGCTATTGTATTGTATTGCTATTTTATTTTTATCTCTTTTATTTGTATTTTTTTTTATTTTTTATTTTTATTTTTATTTTATTTGTTTTTGTTTTGATTTATTTGTTTTGTTATTGTTATTGTTATTGTTATCTGTCTCATTGTTATTGTTATTGTTATTGTTATTGTATGTTATTGTTATTGTTATTGTTTATTTATTGTTATTTGTATTTTGTTATTTTATCTGTTATTTGTTATTGTTATGTTATGTTATTTTTGTTATTGTTGTATTGTTATTTATTTTATGTATTGTTATTGTTATTGTATCTGTATTGTTTGTTCATTGTTTATTTATTTTTTTATTGTTATTGTATGTTATCTTAAAGTTGGGATTGATTAAAAGAATCTAAACTGCTATTAAAGCACGCACAAAGTTAATATAATTCAATATGACATCCAATGGTGCTTTGCTTTATTTGAATAAAATTGAAAAAACATAAAAATCAACTTTAAGTCGGCAATTCATTCGCAACAACATGTATCACCGAGCGGACTCCGGGTCCCTTGCACACAGTCAGGATCCGGGGAGCATTTAATTCGCATTTTGCGCACACTGGGGACCACATGGAACTCCTGGACAAAACATCTGCACAATTGCTCCCCCTATATTAACATTTGCTCGTTTGAGGATTCGGTAAACTAATCCCCTCTAGGAAGCCATTATGTTGTTTTCACAATCAGCCGAATTAAAAAATTATCGCAAATTCATACGGCCTTCTACTCGATCTCATTTTAGTTCCATAAATCATAACAATTGAATTCAAAGAAAACTCATTTGATTTGATCTTGATGAGCGCCTACTAATATTACTAGGTGGTTGCTATTATACAAACAATGACTTTCTACCATAGATAAGGCGATCATTGATTGTTAGTCAATATTAATAAGTGCCTATAAAACCGGTCGTCCATGATATCTGACTTTAATGTGACAGCAATTGAATTCGGTCTTGATTAAGCAAATTGTACAAGTGTGATAGAGTATATATATACAATATGGATACATCCACCATGAGAAATACATAAATATGAAAACTATATATAATATATGTACGCCATCCTCCCTTGTCACTGCAATCAAATTATTGTTAGTTTAAATCGAATAAAACGATCATTAAAGATGGCTATACAAAAACAAAGAGAATTTGTAATGAACTAGCAACAATAGAAATAACAATGAAAATAAAAGGACAATGAAATTACGAAAGTGAAACATTAACCCTATGTATTTACATGAATCAAATAAAAAGTAGTTTCTACATTGTGTTGATTTAATTGAAACTCGCAATATATAATTAGTCAAATTAAAAGTGACAAAAGGAATTAAGAACGGTAAAAAAGTGTTTAGGTGAGTAATCTCAGAGTTATACCTTGATTTCGCTCGTTGGATCGAAACGAATCGATGCTAGAACCAAATGTATGTGTCTAGAGTGTATGAGAGTGCGGAGGAGTGAATACGCAAGTTAGAGACGGGAAATTGAATAACGTGTTGTGTTCTCGGAATGAGCAAGCACGTATTTATAAGCGCGAGAGGAAAAGGGGGAAAAACTGTATATACGCAGGACTCTGCGTCTATATAGCCAGGATTTTCCGCGTATTTTTGATTTCTCCGATTCCAATTTCCATATACGTGATTTGTCTTGATTCGACGCACCTAGACACCCTTGCTCTCAAGAAAGGATTCTAGAGTGTTCTAGAAGGTTCCACGTATTTCCGGGGTATTTTTGTGTATTTGTATTTTTTTTTGTATTTTCTGTATAAAAACTTATAAAAATCATAGAAAAATATAGAAAAATCCAGAAAAATAATCTAAAATTACTTGGTGAGCTCAGAAAAATGTGAAGGTGCAATCGAGATGAGAAGTGGAAATTATGGAGATCACCAATATAAATTATTTTAAAAAATCCTAAAAATAGAAAATAATTAAGAAAATATTTTTGCCCCCTTTATTTGTCCTTTGCTCAATAGTTTCGAGTATGACCTCACGTATTTCCAACTTTTGTGAGTTCAAAGCATCTTTTCTAAGTCGAAACAATCGCGAGACGCGATATGTTTCATCACTGATTATTCATTTGGGGAGACACATTTAGGTGTCTACAACAACTTATGATCGTGTCTTTTCCCAAAACTAACAATTCTAAGTTAAAATATTAAAGTGAATTTGAATTCAATAAGGCTTCCCCTATTTATATACTTGCCATTGAGTTAGAATGTGGCTTCAAAAGAAATATTTTTGATTTACTTAAGAAGTCATATTAAATTCATAAATTCATTTTATTATCATACTAAACTAGAAAAAGTAGAAAACGAAACATTAACAAAGAGCAAGTATTCATTATAAGGATCTTAAAGATTTGACAAATTGCATGCAATCGTAATCCCAATGGAGTCATAATTAATTGTTTCTATTTATTTCAATTGCAAATGATTATTTTTTCATATAAAATCCCGCCTTAGAAAGTAAAACACTTCTAAATCATATTTATTATGTTATATTCAATTCCTTATATTGATTTATAATTAATATGGTATCCAATTATTGATTTTGCTTAAATGAGGTTTGATCTTTTTAAAATAATCATCTATTTTTATTAAAAAGGAATTAAATAAGCTAAAAACGTGATTTTAAAAAACATATATTTTTTCATTAAACTTTTTTTTATAAAAAAAATCATTATTGATAATAAGTACAAGAGGATTCACACTTTACAATTACACAAATCAAGCTCTTACTTCAGTGTGTCACTAAGGTTGAAAACAAACTGAAGGCTATTGACATATCATTTAATGTGCTTAAGATGAGAGTGGAAGCTCGAAGGGGTTACTAATTGGCAACTGTAGAAGCAAAATCCCAACCGGTTAACGCTAGCTATATCACAAGACCAAAGAGCTTCCACCTAAAATGGAATTTTTTTCTTTATATATAAATTGAAATTATGTATAAACGTTTATTTTATTATTATTATAATATGTTAGAAAAAGAATCTATAGTAAAAAGAAGGAAAAATTAACAGGTATAATCCCACCTTTGCTGGGTTTTCCAAAAATAATCCAACCTTTCGATATTCCAAATATAATCCCACCTTCACGCCTCCCCTTCCAAAATTGATCCGGATGACCTGAAACCTACTCAACAGGTCACCTTTCCTCTTTTTCAACTTAATTAAACAAAAAAAAAACTAAAATAGGAACAACCCAATCCATCCTCCCTTGACAGCCCACCCCACCGACCCCTTTCCTCTTCCCCACCACACAGCCCTCCTCTCCCTTGACAGCCACCCACCGACCCCTTTCCTTCTCCACAACACACCACCCCCCTCCTTCTCACAGCCTACTGCACCCCTACCTCCTCCGTCAGCTCAGCCGCCGCCCGTCGTTATATCACTAGTCAGCGGCTCAATCGATTGGCGAAATTATAGGCTAAGACCCTGGGATGATAATTGTACATGCACCGCGGTACTCGACGAGGTCATAAGGGAAGTGAGGGACCTTTTCGAGGGTCGGGGAGGCTTTTGACGGTTGATGGATAATTCGAGGGGCGGATGAGAGGTTTCGTCTTGGTGGTTGAGTGTTTTGAGGGTGGCAACAGGTATGGTGGTATTTCGAGGGTGGGGAGTTGAGAGAGGTGGCGGCTGGGGGGGAGATGGTGTGGCTGAGAGGGAGGTGGTGGCATCGGTGAATGCGGCGGTGATGGTAGTGGTAAGGGGGGCGGTGATTGGTGAGAAGGGGTGAGGTTAAGGTGTGTAATTAAATTTAATTAGTTTTAAAACTTAATTACAATTAACTAATTAATTATTTAGTAGATCCAGTAAGTTTGACACGTGTCCAATAACTTACACTATAGGTCGCCACCGTTGGGACTAATTTTGGAAGAGATGAGGCAAAGGTGGGATTAATTTATGGAATATCGAAAAGTTTTATTTTTGGAGAAAAGTGGAATTATTTAATTTTCCAAAAGAAAATTATCGTTCAAGGATCTGAAGAATTGACAAATTGCAAGTAATCATAATCTTATAAGTAATAATTAATTAGCTATATTTCTTGGAATTGTTATTTATATAGTATTAGATTGATTATATATATGTAGGTATAAAGTATGCCTAAAAAGAAGAACAAAGTGACTTTTTCATATTACATTGCTTACATTCGTTTAGAAATTAAATTGTATGAAATTGTTGTTGTTGCTTAAATAAGGTTTGCTCCTTTTAAAAGTATCATTGTTACTAGATTGTAAAAGAAATAAATAAAACAAAAATGATTTATGAAAAAAAAAATTATTATGAAAATAAAAGAAATCATTATTGGTTTGTAGTGCAATAGGTGTTCCAATTTTACAATTACACAAACCAAGCCTCTTGCTTCAGTTTGTAACTAAGGGTGAAAACAAGATAAAAGCTATTGGCATACTATGTTATGTAATTAAAACAAGAGTTGAAGCTCAAAACGTTACTTATTAGTAAAGGTAAAATTAAAATCCAAAATGGGAAAATTTTATTTCAAATCACAAGACCGAGGAACTTCCACCTCTAAACTATATGGAAAAGAGGATTGTACCCTTTTAGCCTTATAATGTGGTATAAACTATTGAATTCTTTTAATGTAAAATTTATCAAAACACACCCTTTTAATTCCAATGTGGGACAACACTTACATTAGCGTTTCGATTGATCATGGCCCAATAGTCTCCTTCACATATAAGTTGTTCCTGAATTGGCCTAAATCAATCACACTGTCAGATGACCATTTCACACGACCAAGGAGGTTCCAACTCAAAATCATATGTCAATGTGAGAAGTAGCCCTTTAGTCTTATAGTGTGGTACCAACTCTTTAATTCATTCAATGTCAGATTTTTCACCACAATACTCCCCCTTAATTCAAATTTTGGTCAACACATATAGTTACATGTAAGTCATTAACGGGCTCCACACTACCCCTCAATTATGAATTGTCTGTAAGTAAACCTAGATCAATCACAACAAACCTGAACTACAACACTCATGTCAAACGGGCATAGGTCACACCCGCCATGGGGGAGTTCACATCAACACACCAAGGAGATTATTATAGGCGTGTGCCCTCTTCGGGCCAACGTCCTACGTCGATTTTGTTCGTGGTATTGAGACACAAATCTTGCACGTGAGTTCATTGGGATAGTGTTGTCGAGTGGGGGAATTTCTATCGTGCCTATACAAGTGAATCACGGACGCCCAAAACATTAGTGCCAAGACAATGGCCCTACTATTTTATCCAGTAACCTGTTCGTGGGTTCGGGGACATAGTATCGAAAGAATCTTTGACCCAATCTGCCTGCATGTAGCAGTCTCTACTCGATCTCTCAAAACATTGATGCCAAGAGAATGGCCCCACTATTTGATGCACTAACATGTTCGTGACCACTATTTGACATGGTACTAAAAGAATCTTTGACCCAATTTGTCTGCATTCAGTGGTCTCTACTCTGTCTCATTGTAATTCAATTCAATCAAATCAATTGAATAAAAAACAACTTAGCAATTTCATCCTTAGGAAGCACTCTATCCCGAGAAATCTATTGATCGAGTGAGTTTCTATCATGAACATTTCGCTGTGTATCCTAATTGTTGTGACCACTTCAAATTAATCAAAATAATAAGTTGCTAACAACAATTTTCGATCGAGTTAACTATATTGTTGGGTACCCAACTTTCATATAAGTTGCACTTTGAGTACCATAGTTGCAAAAGTTTTAATTTGGGTACTCACATGTAATTTTGATAATTGAACTGTTAGGGTGGGTACTACTACACTAAACTAAACTTTACCAATTACCATTCTCTCTCCTCCTAAGATCCTACCACTCTACCAGTACCACGATACCACCATTCTCAGATTTTCCCACCCAATAACTTTTAGCAACCTATTGTTACTTTGTTACCAACCAGAAATTTTCACCACCTATTCTCACCAAAAAATAAAATCGCCGCCATCTACGAAACTTTTCGAAGTTGTGAAAACCACCATGGTTTGCACCAAAATCTAATGAAATTTCTAGTCACAAATTCATTTCTATCTCCTCCTTTTGTAATCCATAAAACCTAAAATATTACTGAACAATAATGAAAATGACTGATTTCTTCATATTCCAATAATATGACTTGACCTCCCATAGTTCCAAGAAATTGAATAAAAAAGAAAAATGTCCATGATTTTCCATTCATGTCAGAATCGATTCTTCACAAAAGCAATTTCAAGAACAAGACAAAGAAACGATTTATCGTTAGTATCGAAAAGATCTGCAATTTTAACTCCACTTCTAATTGCTTTTCTTTTGGTTGTGATTAGATTTATTCTGGTGGTATTTTAATGATGATGAGGAACTTATTTTTGGTTAGATCTTTTTTTTTTTCCGTTTAATTTTTTGGTTTGTGAATGGTGGATAAATATGAAGATTTGCAGGTGATGAACTAGGCGGTAGCGGTCTCGTGAAGGGTGGTGATTCGGTGATTGGGAAGTTAGCGACGGTGGTGAGGTTAATTGTAATTGGAGAGGAAGGCGATCTACAGTTTTGATGGTCATGGTAGGAAAAAAGCAAACTTGGATGATTAATAATATATAAATAAAAATTTAATGGGTAATAACAGAATTTTTAACGGAGGCTACAATAGTACTCAAGTTTCAACTTTTACGACATGGGTACCTAAAGTGCAAATTGTTATAAAGTTTCGTACCCAAGTTTATACTTAACTCATTTTTGATCTTGTTTAAGCAATCAAAAAGTGTCTCATGCATAAAAAAATACATATGCGATGATGATCAATATGCAACATTTGAAAACCCAAATATAAGAATCAAACTTATCTTGTGTCGCTATCAACACAATAGCCTCAGAATTTTGTACTTATATTCGCAAAGAAACAACTCCGAGAGTGATTTTTGAGAGTTTAGTGCACTTCGTATGATGATTTTTCGTTGATGAGAGATGATTTTTTGTCGATGTTCGAATAAGCACCGTGAACATGTATTTATAGAAATTTTGGAAAAGGATAAGATAGCAAAGACTAATTCTATCTATCTTTTTCTGATATTTTTTTTTTTTTACATCTATATCTTTTTTATCTAATTTGTTATCCGAGTTAACCTTTATCCACTTTTGGATAAACTTGGTGGACAAGATCAATCTTCTAAAATATTTCGAAACATTCCCGAATTATTTAGATTTATCTATGCATTTTTGAATTCATTTTATTCGAAAATCATTTTTAAAAACATGTAAAAATCATAGAAAATCAAAGAAAAATTATAAAAATAATAAAGTTAAAATTAGAAAAATAGCTTACAAAAAATATTCTAAAAAATCCTAAATATAAAGAAAAAAGCTAAAAAATAGAAAATAATTAAAATAAATAAAAATAAATACATTCCACTTATTATTGTGCTCTCGGAGTATGATTTCAAACTCAACTTTAAAATGACTTTTTCAAATGGATGTGGTTTGTCGTATCTTCCGGAATCTAATCTATTTCGAGATATCGTACTTTTCCTCATCGGCTATTCAATTGGTGAGACATTTTTAGGTGTCTACAATTATGTATATACCTACTTCAGTCCCTAACCCACGACAACCAATGATAGAAAACCCCTTGCAACACACATGAGCATGAGCTTAGAATGTATAGATAATAATAGATCTTTAAGGCAGTTCATTTTCAATAAAGTAAGTCGTTATCTGCGTTAAAAATACTCCCTAAAATAATTTAGAAATGTCAAATAGTATATTTTAATTTGTAACATTTTTCTTGAATTATTTGTATTTATAATGATTTTTCTAACATTTTTAGGCACTTTTTCCGACAATTTTAGCCCATTCTGTTTTTTTAAAGAATACAAGAGACTTCAAAAATCAACAAATTTTAACACAATGCATAATAAATGAAATTAGATTTTTCCATTGTTTTTCATTAATTATTTAGTGGAATCCGATTTATACAATTAAAAGGATAAATACGAGCACAAGGGAAAAACACACAAAACTTTTCAACACAAAGAGCTCCACATCAGAACGGAGTTGTTGAAGGAAAGATCAAAAACATATAAGAGATTTCCAGAACAATGCTTATTATTTCACATCAGTCGCTAATAGCTTAAAGTTGTTGCGATTGTCTTTTTCGTATATTTTTTCTACAATGTCACGACTGCACCAGCGGTCAACGCAACACTTCTAATAGTCACTGCCATCCTTACAATGGTGTATGACTCCTTGTTTTGCTCGTATCATGATGTGGGCCCACCAGCGGGTGTTGTCACCTTCCCAGCCGTCCTTGGCACCCATCGACTCCCTCGCGTTGACTTTTTGGTGATGAAAAAGTTGTAAATTTTAGATTTTGTTACGTGTTAGTAATGACAATTGTGTAATTAATTTTAATTTATTTTAGGTAGTTTATAACGAATTTTTAGCGATAAAATAAAAAAACTTTAAAAGCTTTTTCATTTTCTTTTAATTTTCATAAATTAGTTTTGGAATTTATCTTCTTCCTTACGTTAGAGGAGGGAGAAATTCCTCCCTATTATTGGGCTTAGTTTGTATCTTCAATGGCTTCTTTACTTTGTGATTGCTTTGAATTTGTTGATTTCATGGTAGTTTTCATGGCTTGTGAGTATTTTCATGTTTGGAAAGCTAGGGATCCTAACTGTTATCCGTCAATACCTAATTCACATTTCATGCTCAATCTTTCAGAATCTATTTTAAATTGTTGTTTTGTAGATGGTATAGCTTTGGAATGGATCAACCCCAAAAAAAATGGAATAATCAAAGAGGTATTTTGAATGAACATCACCAAGGTATTGGGGGGTTTATTTTGGAATACGTGACCTAATTGATTTCATAATCACTAGAGGAGATTAGAGTGGGAGTTCAACATAATCTTGTAATTGAATAATTAGGAGATTTGGGAGATGATTCCAATTGAAATAATTAAGGCAAGGATAAAAAACACTAATCACTTAGATTGAGCTAACTTTTAATTGGCATTGAATGGTGATTGTTATGTTAACTAGGCTTCCTACACTCCTATGTTTGAATCTTTCAATGGTTTAAAACTTAGTTTCTCAAGTTGTTTAGATTTATCTAAAAATCAACTCGATTTCACTCCCAATCCTACAAACTCACTTAATTGAGCTTAATATCTCCTTGTAGTTTGACCTAGTAGTTAGCACTAGCTAGTTAGGTAGAGTTAATTGAAGGTATAAATTTGTGTTTTGTTGAGCATCTTGTTTGATTATTCAACAACAGTAGCGATGCCTCGTCAAGGACATCATGTGCAAGATCATTTTGTAGAGTAAAATCAAGTCATTCATGGTCTGCAAGCACTAGCAAGTTTTGTAGGAAACCCTACACTACTAAATTTACACAATGACAGTATGGACGTTGACATAGATCATCCAACTCGTGGGCCCTGATTGAATAATATTCAACAATAGGAGAGGTCTCAAAGCATGGCTTTCGAATGACATGGGTGCATACATCAATGGCTTTCCTTTACTATTCAAAAAAAAGATGTAATGGTTTTTTATACATACAGTGCACATAGAGGGATGTCCTTTCATGCATCATCAATTTTTTTTAAAACAATACTTAAAATCCTTACTGTAGACACCTAATTCGGTGCTTCATTTAGTTCCTGAAAGTCGATGATGATTGTACCGTATTGCAATAGGTCCGTTTGCAAATTATGCTCAAGTGTCACCTCACACCCATTCTTTTCTAAGCCTCATTTCATTCCTCCATGCAAATTCAAGTCTCACCTAGGCAAAACAAGTACTCCCTCTGTTCCATGAAGTTCCTGCCAGTCACTATTCATATGCTTTCCAATGTATGTTTTATTTCGTTTATATCTTTCGTTACTATAGGACGTGGGCCGCGCCCTCTACGTATAGCGGGCGCGCGGCTTGGTACTACATCGAGGTGCTTTGCGTGGGCTTGAGCCACGGATCCCGCACGTGAGTGCGTTGGGGTAGTGTTGTCGAGTGAGGGGAGTCGCCACCATGCCTAGAAAGGTTATTCACGGACGCCCGAAACGTTGGTGCAAAAACAATGGCCCCACGTCCAATCAAGTAACCAGTCGTGGGTTCGGGGACATGGTACGAATCAGAACTGTAACCCAATTCGCCCGCATGGAGGGCCTCTTCGGTCTCATTGCATTCCATTCATTCACGAGTATTGAATGCTACATAGACTTACGTTTTTGCTCTGAGAAGTTGCGTACCTAACCTAGAATTGTGACCACTTCTGTATAATCATTGTTTAAACACAGGGGCCTAAAACGGTTGTCCAATAGTTAATCTGACGTTTAGATGATTTCACATATATTCGAGCTTTGTTTGCAAATATTACACCAAGTTTGCCATAACGACAAATAGAAGTATTGACCTCAAGATATATATAAAACTCATCTTACCCTAATCTGCAAACAAACAAAGGTATTGTAAACGAGCAAACGAATCTTCCGCTTAACGCTATATAAGACAAACAAACAATGTTAGTTCATGAAGAAACAACCAATGAATCTTGCCTGATCGCTATAGAAGAATAGAATGTTAGTATTGACAAGATGATGATAAATAGAAGAAATACAAAGAGAAAACAAAACAATGAAAGCATGGAACATTATAAAACCCACATATTTAACAGAGACGATTCGAAGTCGGTTTCTACATTGTAAAAATTACATTAAAACTCATAATAAGGTTTAATTCAAGTAAAAGAAAGTGAAAAGAATATTGGTAGTGAAATCTCAGAATTCAATCCTTGTTTTCGCTAGTATCGAACAGAAAGAACGCAAAAGCCCGTGTTTTGTATGTGAAGAGTTGTATGAAGAGTTTGTGGAATGAGATGACTTAGAAGTTGGACAGTCGGAAGTCGTATGAACACGGTCAAACTCGTGGTGTGTCCTCGAAGAGGCAAGGCACGTATTTATAGGCCGGAGGAATAACAGGCGGCGATATACGCTGAGGGATAGCTATATATGCTCTGGGAGGCGTAATACGTCATCCGTCACTATACGCCTATACCACAAGGATTGCCAGTCCTTCTTTAAAGTTGTATACGTGAGGTGACGTATAATAGCGAAGGCAGGCGTTATACTCTCAGCCTCAGTATACGTACCTCCTTGCGGTATTATAATTTTTTCCAAAAATCTGATTATTGATTCGGATAATGTCTTTTGCCATACGCGTTCGATTTTCTAGATTACGCGTTATCTAGACGCCTCCTTTGCAAGAAAGTATGATTCAGGAACAACCGCGATTTTCCTATTAATTATCACTGAGTAATTTTCTCTGCGTACGCTCTCGTATTAACATGCAAATTCATAGATAATATAGAATGTAATCAGGGAAAATAAGTTTACAAATACTGGCGGAGTTCAGAAAATGTGGCGAACATGATGAAACAAAAAAACTGAGAATCTCCGTGTTAACTTGTTTAAAAACCTTTTGGATGTAAATTGAGGAAACGAAAGAAAATTAATTTGCTCGTGTGAGTCGTTTTTACCTTTGCATCATTCTAATTCGCAAGTGCTTAGTACTTACATATTCTTGCAGCTATAACGAGTCAAGTTGCTTTTTCGGATTTTCAAATTAATGCGATGTGGTTACAGTTCCATATGTACTTTTATGGGGAGCAATTGTTAGGTGCTTACAGAATGTCCGGACCACTTGACTGGAGTCTGAAGAGACGATGTCTCGTAAGAGGAAAAGTCAAACGTATTCGTTTCGTGACGGAGCAGCAACTCAGACATTCTGGCGACCCTGTGAGTTTACCTTTTCGCGAAGTTACCGCAAACAAAGTTAGTTTTACTCCTCTTGCGTGTGGCGCGCCCAGCGAATGTGTTTATGCCCTTGAATCATTATTGTTGCGGGGGTAGAAAACTCCAAACGAAAGAGTGCGCGGAACTTCTTTGGTAGCGAGAAGATCCAAACCCGAGATCGCACGATTATTCGTAGCGGGAAGAATTCCGTAAACCGAAGTTCGCATTGTCGAAACTTCTGTAGCGGAGGGAGTAGTTGCCAAGACCCAAAGATGCGTGGCGTGATTTCTGCTAGCGGGAGAAAATCAACACCGAAAGAGCTGTTGTTGGTTGTTGCTGGAGATACACATAGACGCGAAAGTCTGTTCTGGATTCTGTAGCGGGAGAAATCTTGACCCAAGCATGCTTGTTGGTTTCTGGATGGTAGCGGGCAGAAACGTTACTTGACTCCAAAGATGTTGGCGCAGAGATTTGTCGTTGGGTGTAGGAAATCGTGACCCGAGGTTAGTCATATATGTGGATTTGGCCTGGCGGGAGAGAAAATCAAAGACCCAAAGTGTGTAAAGGAGGTGGTGGTGAAGAGCCCCTACTTGACTGAGTCTGAAGAGACGAAATCTGTAAGACGACACGTGCAAGATATGATTGCGGACGGAGAGCAACTCAAGACTGTCTGTAAACCCAGTCACCCTTTTTCGCCGGCCATAGTGCCAAAACAAGAAGTTCAGTTACTGTGTTACCTATGCACCCATTCGGTGATTTGCACCTTGGAAGCGCCTGATTCCCTCGGGTTGCTTTCTCCTCTACGGGCGGACCTTTGCTTGTTCCGGGAGAAGATAGGTATGAAGACCTTCAGAGCGGCATTCCTCGTGCTTTCCTACGGCTGACGCGCTTTTCGGGAAAGGTAGAATGATAGTGCCTCCCTCGCTGAACCTTGGCTGTTTCGGACAAGGATAGATGTAAGTTCGTCGGCAAGCGCCTGTTCCTTCGGAAGGTTCCGTACGCTGACCTTTAGCTTTGGTCGGGAAGGATTGCGAATGTAGCACGTTCAATGGTATAGCGTGAATGCGCCGTATAGGATGGAGTGAGATTTATGATTTCGTTCGGAACACGCCTCGTTCCTCCCAGGACCTCCTACGGTCTGACCTTGGCTTTTCGGAGAGAATGTTGCGGCTAGCAACTATCGCGTATACATGAAGCTAATGCGAGGCGTGTGCGGAGCAAATGCTGTAATGTGCCCGTAGCCTCAGGTTGAGGTGGTGCAGTTGGCACATGTGTTAATGTGTTTGTGCTAGTATATGATAGAATGATTTGATGTCTCAGATGCGCGTAATGATGCTTGTGAATTGTTTGCAATGGCTATTTGTTGTATGAGTTATTCTAATCTAATGCAATGATATGACCTAAGGAAAATTGTAAATGTAAATGCTTTGGATTGTGGGATGACCGTTCTCAAAGCCCCTTCGAGAAAGGCGCAGTCGTGTCTGTGTGCAATGTGAGCCCCACCATGGGGTTTGGTGTTTTGGGGTAATGTGTTAAGGTGTTGGATTGGTAGTGTTTAGTGTGTGATGCCCCACCTGGCTTTGATAGCTTTCGAGTGTAGGGCAATGTTGGATGGAGCAGGTTGTAGTGCTACGGAATGTTTGGGGTCATGGTTTTGGCTTAGCTTTTGTGGGTGTATGGTAATCGCGCCATCGCTGTTCTGACTTTCCGCAATCGTAACTGGCTGAATGCGTGATGAGACGACAGGGAGAAATGCATGCCATGCGATGCTTGAGGAGAATGCCTGAGAGTGCACAAAGAGTATGCCTTAAGTACGAGTGAGAGTAGCCCTTTAAGTTAATGAAAGAAGAGGTCTAAAGTCAAGAAAAACACAACTAAAATGTGACTAACGTAAGTAATGGGTAATCGATGTGGTGGCTAGATGAAATGTAGTTTCAAAACTTCGAGCCCTAATTCGAGTTCACACTAGAGATTCGTGCGCTCTGACTTAAGGAATCAACACATATAAGACCTCAAATTATTGAATTATGCGGAACCTCGAGAAGAGGCTCCTAGCGGAGCCTTTACGATCAACCGTCGAGTTCTCGTTTTGTTTCTTGGGGTCTTTTGTGTTGGATTTCATATCTGGACAATGCCTCGTGTGTGAGGAGGCCTTTCGTAGTTGTAATGTAGGCTGTGTTTAGGTTGAATAAAGGCTTTGATGATTTACGAGTGACTCCATCGGTGCGCAGTGTGCGTTTTAACTCTCCGACTTTTGTTCGAATTGGGCTTTGACACTTTGGGAATCCTCTAGAACTTCGGATATTTTTGGAAATTCGAATGTGTAAATGCGAGACTTGATTTTGCGTGCGTACTTTGAGATATATTTGAACCGAGCCCCTTCGTGGTCAATTTTTATTTAACTAATATCACTCAACAATATCTTAAAACGTTCGTTCTACACACACACGACACAAAAAGCAGAATTAGACACTAATATAGGAGTCATCAATGTAGATAGCAAAAAAAACGATAGCCAAGATCGGTTACGGTCTTCAAAATCCAATGCAACATACAAATTGCAAGCAGATAGTTCGAGAGATCATGAAAGCAAAGAAAGCAAGAGAAAAAGCACACGCGCTACCGGGGTCACTTCGTAATCATCAAGCCCTTGGTCAACCCCTCAAACCCACAGAACCGTGCGAACAGATATGAAGGTTGGATTAGTCAGAAGAGCGTATTAAACGAACACGCCTCACACTCTGGCAATATCCATTCTAGAATGGTTCCAAAGTATCTCACAACGAAATTACTTGGACTTCGCACCAGTAAAGCTTTAGGAAAGAACAAAACTCCAGAGTGTAAGGCGTTAAAAAAAAGAGAAAAACAAGAATAAACTATTCATAATAAAGTAAAAGACACTTACATATGAGACTTCAATTGCAACCGAGTGTTGAATCTGATCCCACACAAAACCTATAACATTTAACATACGAAATGAGAGAAACAAGAGATAACTAGATACCATGATCCTATTACGAGGTAAAGTGTGCATCTCTCTACGACCATCCAACACCAAAACCAAAACGACTCATAGTAATTAGAATACAGATGCTCATCTATAAGTCTCACTCAATAGTCCATGTTCAGAACTGACGTTAGCGAATCGAACGTGGCTAGGCGCCCGATCAGCATAAGAATCGAGAGGCACTTCCTAGTGGAAGCACAGTAAAATGACTAGGTCTAGACCATCCTCTTCAAATCAGCCTAGAGACGAGTAGAGCAATGTCGGCCAATCAATCTACTCCTCCATCTAGTCATAAAGTTCCACCAAATTTTTAAAACCCCTCGTCTTTCCTGTTAATGTGAGTATGCAAGCTAGCGGAAGGATCCAATACGACGCCTTGAAAAAGTTTACCCTCACTCGCTTTGACTCTAATATTCGGCTCATTAGTCACACTTCGCTAGGGAGCATGTAATCTCCACATCCACCTAATATGTCTTATCTCACGAACGAGAAAAGTAGAACACTCCTGACATGATTCGATTTTCCAAGAAATGGTAAGACCTACTCGATAACAATGCCGCTAAGTCATACCCCTCAAGTAGCCAGACAGGAGGTCTAAATAATCTCACCTTAAATATTGAGAGAGAGAGCATCACTCCGATCACTCCTTCCGAACTGCGTATTATCAATTCGGCCGAGACAAAACGCTAAGAGCCTAAATCCGAGTGCAACAGTGTCAAGGCAGTAACAAGAGGCTAGTCCTGGAAGAAGGTGTGTGAGCTGTGGCTTTAGGATGCCTTTGTCAAACACTTGTCCCAAGAAGGCTCGAGGTCAATCTCCTTATCTACTTTCAAGCTGTTTGTAAACTTGCTCGACAAGCTTTTGGAGCTTTTCTGATTGGGAGCCATCTTGGGTAGGGCGAATGCGGTATGAAGGATGGAGAAGGCGTAGGCTTGAGGGGGTAGTGCATAGTAAGAAGTGATAAGTCTAGATGGATGGGCGAGCGCTCTAACTTCTTGGTCGACAAGGCAGATACGCTTCACCTGTTCATACAAGAAATAAACCCTAGTGACACTGCTTTCATTTCATGAACTACATGATGCAGATGCAATGCAGTCCTTAACCATGCATCTTGTCCGAGAAGAATATGAATCAAGGTGACCCATTTCTTTTTTGAATTCTTTTTTTGGATTGTTTTTTTAATTTTTTTTTTTTTTTTTTGAAGGGCACCAAACGACATTGGAATGTATCATAGCCTATGGGTCTAGGGTCACCCGAAGATCAGCCTACTTTTTGGCTGAAGAAGTCAATCCTAAAGTGATATCAATAAAGTAAATGTCTAAGGTCAAAGTCTTTGCCTTACCCAGTATCAAAATGTCAAGACCTAAAGGTCAGAGTCTAATGAGATCTTTGATGGTCCAAGGGTCCAGATGTCCTAGAGTCATAGTCGTGTCGCTAAGTCGACAAGTTTGGAAGGACAGACAAAAGAGGGTCAACTAGAAGATCACTCAGTGGCTCGGAAATCATGATACGAATCAAAAATGACTCAATGGACTAGAAAGTGTGTGTTTAAGGTCTTAGATATTCTGTTACTAATGAGGACCGCCATACATTCACAATATATAGCAAGACACTTAGGTAGAAGTCAACTATGGTCTTCTAGGTATAAGTCAGAGAGTGTACTACGCCTAAGCCGAAGCTTTGGCTGCATTTCACCACTTTGCAGATTAAGCGCGATGTTTGGGCCTAAGCATATCCCCTTATGTCTTCTAACAGAATCAGTTATACACGCACATCGAGCGCCATGGCGGATAGACTTTGCCTAGCCATCGCATCTAATTAACCAACAGCCAAGGGAAGTTATTCCCCTTCCTTAAATGGAGCTCGAGATGGATAGAACACCTGCCCATAATTGTTAACACACAAGGAGCCTATAGGGGCTGCAGACTATTCGAAATTGTCTCACATGCAAAAGCAAAAATCCAATAAACGTGATCGATGGAACTTACGGAGACTTTACAAAGTCGTTTCTACTCCTTCACTAACTGATATCCCTAATGAATCCCAATGTAGACGTGGGCCGCCCCTCCCTGCCGTAAAGCTTCGCGGCGCGCGGCTCTGCGTACCCACACTCCGTTAGGTGCTTCTGCCGTGCGGTACCACCGATCTTCGGCAGCAACGTGACTGGTGGATTTCGCTCGAGTGAAGGAAAGTGCCCAACCGGTTTGCGCCTTCGGCCGGTGTGCCCTAGAAAGCGGGTTAATTACGTACCACGCTGCGGCCCGAAACTGTGTGGTGCAAACAAATGGCTCTCTCACTCCAATCCAGTAACGCATGCACTTGTTCGGGGGAACATGGTAAGTTAATCAGATCTGTAAGCCGTCTTAATCCCGCCCCAGCCCATTCGAAGCGCCCCTCGTAGTCGTCTCTAATTGCGAATACCCATCATCATGACTATTTGGGAAGTACATCACTAACTTACGTTTTACACCTAAACGTAAACCCTAAAGCAAAAAGTACTAAGGTGAGGAGGTATTTCTATTACTCCTCACACAGACCGACTAACACTAAAACCTAGAAATTGGCACCTCGTACTATCGCATTCACATGTAAAACGGTCGCCTAAAACACATGCCATACTCCATAAGTTATCATCAGACTTAAAAGGAACGAGTGGGCACAAGAGGCTCGTCTTGTTTAAAAAAAAGATAACTCACCACAAATGTTACCTCCTATCCAAATTAAGAGTACAAATAGAACACTATGTAACCAAGATAAATTGATACATACACCACAACTCACGATTTCGCCTATTAAATTGACCACCACGCGAAAAAACCCAATGACCAATGTAAGCTGAAAGCCGAAATACATAATACAGGAAAGTACAAATAGTCGCAACATCGAAATCATAGTCACAAAGAGAAAAAAAAACCAAGGCAAAAAAATGACTCATCCACGCGATTTTCATCAATAACTCCAAAGTATTTCAAATCAAGCACTACCTCGAAGAGCCTCTATCCATAATTTCGTCTTATTACACAACTGTTCGTAACAAACAAAACAACATGTTAGTCAAATTTTTCTAACACGGCGAAAAACCGTGAAACCCCATAACCATCTAATCATCCACCCTTCTGATTTATTCTTAAATCTCTATATTTTGCAAAAATGGATAAGACTCGCATAAAATGCGCAGAGAAAAAATACTTGTAATGAATTAACGAATAGAATACAGTAACGCGAGTTGTTATAGATCATACTTCGGTCAAAGAGGCGAATCAGAAATACATCTTCTTCTTAGAAAAAATCGCAGACTGAGCGGCAATAAACCGAATCAAAGATTAGATTTTTCGTAAAAAATATACGCAAAAGACGATAATACGCGAGAGCAGCGATTACGCTGCTTGGGGAGCGATTATCGCTCTCAGCGTATACAACTTTCAAAGATGAATGGATCCGTGTAGAAAGCGTATATACGCGAGTGACGTAGCAAACTCCTGACATATAACGTCATCCTCGGTATATAGGCTACCACTCTTTCCTCCGCCTATAAATACCGTGCCTTGCCATCATCGAGAACAACACAACAGTTATCTAGCGAAAAGACGACTTCCGACTCCAACAACAGCGATACGCTTCAATCACTAAAACTCTCATTCACAGACAAAAAGTGCACTTTCACAAAAATACTCGACAAGAAATGAACTAGGAAAAACACGAGTCCTGCTTTCTATAAGAGGCATAATCGAATCGATTAAATAGCCAGAATAAACACAACGAGTATGAATTCTGAAATAACATGCACCAATAACGATAAAAATTTACTAACGTTAAAAAACTCTCATTCAACTTATTTGATTAAACCCATGAAGTGATACGATTCGAAGGTCGGTTTCTACATTGTATTAATTTACTATTAAACCATAATAATGTTAATCAATTAAAAGTGAAAATTAGGAATTATGTAGTTAATCGTCAAATGTCACTTTTTCGCGTGTAATATCGAATCGAAAGAACGCAAATAGACTCGGTTTTTGTGTATGTAAAGATTTGTGAATGAGAGTTTGTTGGAATGAAAATGCTAGAAGTTGAATCGAGATCGTTGGAAAATCGTTCAAACTCTGTGTGTTCTGAATGAGGCAAGGCACGATTATACGCGGAGAGAACAGGAGCGTAAAACGCGTGAGGATGAGCGTATATACGCGTCATTCCTCTAGCTATAACGCTCCTCACACAATACATGCCGTCGTTGAAAGTTATACTCGAGAGCGATAACGCTGACGGGCACGTAAAACGCTCAAAGGCAGCGTACTATATCGCGCTCCTTCAGTCGAAACGCCCTTTTGCGTATATATTTTCCAAAAATCTGAAATATTTGATTCGAAAATCTTGCCAACTCCGATTTTTCTTAATATTACGATTATTTATACGCCTCCTTTGCAAGGAAAGTCATGATCTATGAACAATCCTGCTGTTTTCTAATGATTCACTGTGTTCTGTGGCGTTGGGTCTCTAGGTGTGGTGCTGTATTTTCTCTGCGTATCTGCGATTAAAACATCAAATTCATAGAAACAAAAAAATCAGAAATAATTTAAGAAATACTAGCGCATTCAGAAAAATGTGAACCGATACATTGATGAGAAACAATAAACATTAGAAGCGCAGTGTAAACTTGTTTGAAACCTTTGAAGATATTGAGAAACCCGAAGAAATTATTTTTGCCTCGTTTTTTACCTTTGACCATGATTTGGAGTGCGACTTGACTTCAGCATATTTCCGAGCTCATTAGAGTTCAAATGCGTTTTTCAAGTTCAATAATTGCGACATGTGGGATGTTCATCATGTATTACTCATGGGGAGAACATCTTAGTTCACAGTACACATTTGTATATAATTGTAACAATTGAAATATAATTATCAACATAACCGAACAAAACAACCCCACATGACTAATTATTATTAACATGTAAGACCCCACTGAAGTAATAAAAAACGCCAACATGAAACTTCAAGACTTATGGGTAGTTTTTTTTATTTTTCTTTTATATTTTCTTTTGTAGAGATTGCAATTAGTTTAAGATTTTAAAATAATGATAGATGGTGATCCCAATTTCTGAGTCTCAGTATTTAGATATTTTTCCGTATTTTTCTACAATTTCAAATTTTACAATTTTCAAAAACAATAATACACAGAAAAATACTAAAAGAAAACTCAAAAATCAAAAAAAACGAAATGTTCTATGCCCCTAAATCGATTTTCTGCATAGGAGTGTCTAGATCATCAAAATCCAAAGAGAAC
>SNQN01003675.1:17578-45742 GCA_008642245.1 Bassia scoparia | reverse complement strand
AGTGCAGTATGTATGAATTGATCGAATTATGGTGTTTATCGGCTGTCTGAGCGTTGTTTGATTGATGTGTTTTTGGGATTATTTTTTTGGTTATGATTATTGATTTGATTAGATTATGATGACATGCATATTGTAATTGCAAATGAAAAAATGGAATATGAAAAATGCAATCAAAACAAAAAGGTAATTTTTGGCGTATACGATGAATGTACTATTGTACTATTAACAGATTGCCTCCTCCAACTCCAAGTCCAATTTTGCGGCCTTCAGCCGTTATGAGCAGAAGTGGGTCCCACATGTATAAACCCAATTCCAATTTTATTGGACCCGGCCCGGCTTTTATATTTGATTTGGTTTATGTAATTATGTGGCCCAATTACTGATGGATTTCACCCTCTATAGGCTGATGAAGCAATACAATTTGTGAGTTCGCTTTGATTCGACATAATTAACATCCGCTGATGCGTAATTGTTTGAATGATCATACTTTTGTGATTTTCTGAATTATTTTCATGATTGTGAAACTCTAATTCTCCATTCTTTAACCAACGAAAAACATTAGGAAACCCTATATAATCTGATCTTCTATGAGTGAAGACAAGAAAATTAAACTTCAAACTCTAACAAAAGGGATAATAATAAACTAAAAAATGGGATACAACTCTCATAAAGAGATAAAAAAAAACCCAAAAATTGAAGATAAAACTCTCATAAAGACATAGTTTGGAACATTATTCATAAACAAATAAACAAAAAAAAAGCCGTAAAAAGAAAAATTGGGGCTTACCACCATCAAAGAGATGATGGTAGCCCCTGCGACTAAAGAATAATTTAGGGTTTAGAGAGAGATTTTTAGACAGAAAAGAGGAAAATAATTGTATCCATATGCACCGCTTGTTAAATCACTCGACTTGTTCTTTTGGAATGAATTGAACTAAAATAAAAATTAAAACGAAATAGAGGTGATCATGGGACAGGTCGGGTTCGGGTCAAACTTGACATAAAAAACTCATTGGTCGGGGCGGGTTGGGCTAGGTTTGGAATCCCAATATATTAGAGCAATCTTGTCAGTCTTTTCGGCCTGCCTAAAAAATTAACTAAAATGTGTGAATTTTGATTTCCAAAGCCCGTCCAAAAAAATAAAAATCGCGCCCGATCTGGCCCTTGCCCAAAGCCCACATTTTTTCGACCGGATCAATCTAAGTTTGATCAGCTCTAAAACGGAGTTGAAAAAAGATGAAGATAAGTCCAAAAAAATACAACCCAAGTGTTTTTCTATCTAATAGATGAAAGCAAATGTTATTATGCAATACTTTGTTTAATTCATCTAAATAAATTTAGTAATTTTAAACTATATTAATACACATATTTTTAAGATTTGATGATTTTATGATTTGATTATCAAAATAGTGTATTGGCAAGCAAAAAAGACAAATTTTGTAACCAACAGAAGTAACGTAGTGTACATTAAAAATTTGATGATCAGGAAGATTGGTCACAAGAGAACTCATGCAGTTAGTAGTTTAATTTTATGGATCATAGGTGAAGGGAACTAACATAGTTAATATGTGTAGGTACGTACAACTATGATCATTTATATCACATGTTACACCCAACACCAATGGTTCGGAACGTATAGCACAACCACTTAATTTTATGATGTTTGTTGTATAATATCCAACCTAGAACTCGTTGATGAATCAATGAGAAGGAATTAAAAAGTTGAAAAGTTAGTTTGTTATTATGAAGGTAAGATTGGCTTTATGATGTATATTTAATATATCCACCTAGTGAACTCGTTATGAATCAACTGGAAGGCAATTTAAAGTTGAAAAGTTATTTTTATTAGAGTAAGATGCACAAGTACGAAACGCCAGTAGAGAGTAGGTAGAGATTTTGGTCAGAATATAGAAAGTTTATGGAGCCCTCAAAGCAATTGAATTGTACAACAACTCAATTCACAAGCTAATATAAGCGTATGATTAGGATCACAATTCACAATGATGAGTGAAATTAAGTTCAATGAGACACCCATTCAGAGCTATATGGACATGTTGTTTTGTTGCGATTAACTATAAATAAATGAGATAAGCTAGACTGCCAAGTATATGAGAGGTTAAAACTCATCCTCGAAATGATTTATGATTTATTTGTTTATTATAAGCAGTTTATAATATATTGTTTCCTATATTTATATTACGTCGCGTGTTGGGAAATGATGCACCTAAAGTATCACATCAGGAAATATGGAAGTGATGAAACACTTTAAAATGGTTGCTCACATATAAGATAAGGAATCCAATAGCAATAAAGTCAATATGCTTCTAGAAAGGGCATATTAAGCTAGGCAAAATTGTAATAATGTCCACTATGACAATACAGTTTCAAATAATTTCCGATAGTTATACACGAAGTACAATATTAAAATGCTAACTCATGCACTTTGCAACCTCTTTAACTAAGACAAAATAACTCTTTTGACTAAGGAAAGAGAGGTTTATTTAATTATTTTCAAATAACATGTGTTACTGTAAATAATATGTGTTTAAATTTCCCTACAAATATTATTAATTTTTTATAATGTGGTATATTTGGTTTAGAAGTCTACAAAATAAATAAAAATAAAAAAAAAAACAGCTTACAAAAGAGTATATACTAAATGAAATCATGTTATCAATTCATATCTTCAAAGGAAGAGGGTCATTGTTTTCACATGTGCTAAAAGACAGGTGCTTTGAATTCATGTGTAAATGCGCTAACAAAATAGACAATATCATATCAGAATATGGGATTGTTGGATGTATAAGCTTATGAGATAATATCATACAGTATACTGTAAGACTTTTGTCAATTGGGTCAGATTGTGGTTGTAAGGGACCCCAAAAATATTAATGGCATCGTATGCCTTCCTCTTCCTCCTCGTGTTACACAACACCCCTTTAACCCTATTCTCATTTTTGAAGTGCCAACAGGAACCGCACACGTGTGCTGCAGGCCTACATATGCTCAGCTTGTGAGTTGTGACGTGTGCGAGTGACACGCGACACAAACGCAAGCAGGCATGTCATGCACATGACAAGTGTTGAGCCGCCACGTGAACAACAAGTGTTATTCCACATCGAAATTAAGGGGGGTGTTGTGGTGATAAATCAAGAATTCAAGAGTTGAGAACTATTACAAGGCTAAGAGGCTACTGAACTTCCTTGATCTTGTAATGTGGACTTGCACTCCTGTGACAGAATGCGACCCCGCCACAGGCGCCGTTTGACAACAAGCGATAGGCACCCCAGCTGCAGCCTGCCGTCCTGCAGGATTAATGTCATCCTTGGACCATATTTCAGCTGTTTTGGCCTTTGCTTTAGTTTTCATAAAGTCATAACAACAATATGGAATCAGAAACTTGATTGCTTGGTATGAGTCAAAGTAAATGTGTACAAAGCTTGCTTGGATGATGTTGCTTAAATTACACTGTTATACATACAAGAGATTGAACAACGAAGATGCTCAGAATATTCAACAGCCACACATTACAATCACTAGTAGTAGCATTTTCCTTAAACTAAAAAATATGAGCGAAACGAAACTATGACCCCAACCCCAAGTAATTTGCTAGCATGTTTAAGGTACAGCATTATTGTGTGTTGCACAACAAAACATAAAGATTTAACTGTTACGCTACTATAACCTGACATGTGCACCATTAGCCAGAGCTCTATCCCGGTTCGCCACTACGAGAAAGCAAAAATTTGAGCTGGTCAAGGAGAGGAGACACGCCTTTACAAGACTCCTAGCCACTTAGTTTGATCAGCAACTCAGCGTCAGCCCTCACCTCCAAGCCGAGGAGGATGACAAAATGCGGTTCTTCCAACCCAGATACAGGGTTCCCTGCCATTCTTCCATCCTAAAATTCTCATTGAAATCCCTCATCAAACCCCTGACCCCGTTATTCACRGAGAAGCTAAGTTGTAATTGATTAAAACCTGCCATGCCCAACCTTGCCCTCCATTTGCCAAAGGGTTCGTGTCTTTCCACCCTTTCTTCATCCTCACATGCTATCATGTTAACAATGTCACGTGCAAGACAATGCATCTCTGCATTTATCCTCTCCTTGTCATCCCTAGCAAGAGCCACATCGACRGACTCAAACATTGCGCTGTAGTAATCCAAGGTCTCTCGGAACCGTAGAAGAAAGGGAGCAGTGTTTGTATTTGACTCTTGCTCCACTATTGTGACTATTTGAGGCGACAAGCTTTTAACTAGCCTTAACAACCGGTCCCGATGATTTTCCGTGCTTACACTTTCATCTGGCATGTGGTGTAGCATGTAAGGGAAATTCACGGCCAAAGCTTCCCCAGGTCGAATCCTCAGATTCTCCCTCTTAACTTGGCAACCTGACATTGCTGCTGCATGGAATTCAAAAGGTATTCCAAATGATTCAGCCACCTTTGTAAGTCTCTTTTCAACAATTTCGAGCCCTCCTCCCCGAGCATAAGATGACTGGGAATCATCGACTCCAGTGATGCATAGATGAGGGGGCCCACCTGGTCGCTTTGCYAGAGACTCAATTAATGACATCCACTGTGTTCCCATCCCGATCTGGAAATCGATAATGTGGATGTTCTTTTCGTTCCCCACTGCTTCTTGAATGATKAGATTTGARGACACGTATGCAAATTTGAAATAAGGGCAAACCTTGTACAAAACATGCATGTAGTTGAGAAGCTCAGAGCTTGTTGGTTGCTCACACCTTAGCTTCTTTAGAATTAGTAAAACCAGAGGATTCTAGCCTTGCTCTCAGACCTCAAGCATTATGCAGCCAATCGTTGGATTTAGTGTCCACATTACTGACACCAATTTCCTCTAAAGCATTCCATTAACGTTTTCAGGCAGCTACCAAGTCTTTCTCCTCAACTGCTTGTGCCACATAGACACAGCCCTTTTTGAGTTCCATCTTAGAGACGTCTCCATTAGCGGAGTTGATGAGGCTCCATAATTACCCCATGGTTCAAAGAGCAATAGTGTCCGTCAGTCACACGTGGCGAATAGCCCTTAACAAAGAGCGTTCCAGATCTTTGATTTTGCTTTTTAGTTCAGAATGTGTCAATCCACTACAGAGGAGCCACTCATGGGGAGCCATAATTGTTGTCAGAAGACATCTGAGGGCTTGAAATGTATGACTGAGAGTTTGAGGAGAAACTGGCTTCGGTTGGATGAGGTGCTGACGTGTGGATGGTGAGTCGTACATTGTAAAGCATGGTTATTTGAGTAGGTCAAAGTGAAATACTCATCATTGTAAGTTTGGAAAGACAACTGGCTCCCCTGAGTAAAATTATCCGTACATGTTATTGATTCAGGACTTTGTATGTCATGTCAGGGCATGCGTGGGTAGAACGTAATCTTACTGCAGTTACGCTGAGGATGTTTGCATCCGAAAGTACTCTCGATCTGACTTTATTAAAGCAAAGGGTTGATAAACACTTGATAAGTTTATGTTTGAAACAACAACTTCAGCCACTAATATGATGTTTCTTTTTCACAGCAAATGGAATGGGAATCTTCAATACCTGAAGCACAAGATTTAACCAGTTAAAACTTGAAATATTCTAAATTTGACACAACTTGTGCTTACCATTAGTATATCACATTTTACCCAGCTCTAGGACAAGAAATTAGGCATTTAAACTTATCAAAATATCTTTTACAGTTTGAACAGAAAGTAGTTAGAATGCAGAGGTGAAGCCGTGTAAGACAGTAAAATGAACTGACTGCATTGTGGCCTTGTGGGATAATATTTATTTAGTCACAGGAAATATTAGCTACGCAGCAACACAGAAACAGTTACAATGAAAAGAAACTACGTGAATTCKTGCAAGAACTGGTCAGGAACAAATCTAACGGAAGTCACTCTTATTAACATACATGAGGGCTATTACAGAAAGAATCTTGTGTCAATAAAAAGACTAGACACTTGAATGTGATTCTTTTAGCTTCTCAATTATAGTCACTTGGTCAGGAATCTCATCAGGAAGGTTAGTATAAGACTGTAACTCCTATGTCCTTTAAGACCAGGACATCTCATGCTTGGTTACTGTACTCCAACCTATCTTCAGCACTCAATATGATGAGATCTTGCTGAAGCTTGTCAACACAACATGGTTAAACTATGCTTAGAAACACAACCTATCAACTTATCATTGAGGCTGACAGTCATATAAAGAGGTGACATGAAAAAAAGCATCAACAACAAAATCAGATCACTCTATTCAGGTAAGGAGTAGTAAATATTCAAAGTCCTACACACAGCAATAAGCGAATCAATGTCATTGAATCTTTTTATGTTAGAGCGGCCAATGTTTATCCTAAGTCCTAACTTCATCAAATAGCATCGAGATCGGAGATCCTATTAGAAATCAGTGATAATATTCAGCTAGCTGTAAGCACCTCCTTAGTTTCTACGAGATCATCCTCACGAGGTAATTAGTACAAAAGCAATGTCAGAGAAAATGAACAAAAAGGGGATAAAGGGGCATCAAAAATGAAATACAAATCCCCATCCAATGAAACTTTCAGTTCAACTGAACATGACCATAAAAATTACTATTACAATAATTATATCTGTTCAACAGAAATCAGAAAGCAGCTCCTGATTCCCGATTGCCACACCTAATTTCCTCAAAATATGAAGAAACGTGAAAACCAACTCATCAGTGGATGGAGTTTCTAAATCTAGAAAGGAAAAGGTAATAGAAGCTACCCATTGCAACGATCTCGTACCCTGCTACTTCATATGACAACAATCATTCGTCTTGAATTTACCCCATCTACATTGATCCTGTCTAAAACCTAACAAAGACATCACTATTCACCTCATGATTCACAAATCTAGCAACTATAGAACAAGATCAGCTCCTCTTTTGGGCACCACAAACTTGAGATTATATCACATCACACATACCAAATCCACTATTTTCCTAATCTTAATTTGATTTAGTTTCCTATTTTGAAGCATAATACTCAATATAGTATAATCTCATTACTGTGAAGCTAAAATGAGGTACATATCCGCGTTCACCTTTTGACAGTGACCATTAATCATTGAATGAAGCGTGTAAAAGGCAGTGAATTGAGGTAAAAAGGCCAAAAGATACTTTAAAATCTAAAGGGTTAAAAAAATATATAAAAACATAAATGGAAGATTAAATCTATTTGATACCTTAGCATTTAATTCACTCCATAATTAATTTAACATCCAAAATTATCATTCAGAATTCAAGTCATGTACCAACAATTAAACTTGATGAAACAATAATGTTTAACTCAATATTTCCTTAACTAATCGTTCACTATATTCCAAGATTTTAAACTACCATTCAAAATCAAATAATTTAATCAACTCTCATATAACTAAGTAGTAATCCAATATTACTTCAAAAAAAAAATAGTAGTTAATCCAAAAGGGGAGAACCCCAATTTAAATTCTAATGATGAGAAGCAAGATCAAAATCCCACATTAAGAAAAGGCCAAACAAAAGCTGCATAAAGGTCATAACTTTGAACACAACCAAAGTCCAACTACCAAGGAGAAAATTCAAAGAACAACAACTAAAAGGACAGATATGAGATTGAAACTTTCAGCAGAAACTGAGCTATCTATGTTTAATTCACCCCAAAATAACATTAAAATTGAAAACTTGAGAGAAAATTCAACAATTGAGAACGAAATGAAAGGAAATGAGATTGAGAAGATGGGTGAACATTAAAAAAAAACATACCTTATAAGAAAGGATGAAATAATCGGAGGTTGATATTCCAACTTCCAAAGTGGTGTTAAAGTAATCAGAGAAAATATTGCAGCGAAAATGGAAATTCTTGAAGAGAGAGAAAGAGAGAGCAAATATTAAAGGACGGAGTAAAATTGACTCCTGGATTAATGTTCGGAAATTTTGGGACTTGTAACTTGATTCAACCAAGACTTTTAAATCACTCATCTCTTTTGGCACCTAAGTTCGGCTTCTATTTGCCCTACTTGTCCCTTTATTTCGGTGTACCTCTCTGCACTGGCGTGGCGTATTATTATTAAAGTGTTAAGTGACTTGTGGGGCCCTTATCGATTAGACAATATACTTCCTCCGTTTTATATTAAGTGCATCACTCTTGGTTTCGCGGACCTCCTAGACAATTCTTGACAGAGTGTGATGAGGTGTGTAGGTGGGAGGTCAAAAAAGCAAAAAAGAATAAAGTAGGTGTATTGATGAATATTTTATATAAATAGTGGTCGAAAATATAGATATTTTAATTGTGGTTTCCTCCATAAGAGAAAGAATTAGTTTTTTAATATGATCTCATCTCCAAAAAATGAAAATGAGAGTGGTGCACTTATTTAGAAATTTCCGTTTAAGAAAACTTATGCACTTATTAAAAAACGCAGAAACGTACTGATAAGTCTCGAAGCGTTTAGTTAGTTTAGTTAAGGGCTTTAGATGTATTTTCTAAAATGATTAATTCGATAAATTTTAGTCAAATCACACGTTAATCGATTTATATATTAATGTTTATTTTATTTATATTTCATTTTAGTCTAAACTTAATTCTAACGCCTCGGGAAGCCGTTGTTTAAGCTATGTTACCCTGAAAATACAAGTAAAGAATCTAATAGTGCACTTCGTTGCTATTTACTCTCATCATAGACTTCTAGTTTCTGTTGCTCATCTATTTGTCATTTCCGCGTCATTAGCGACATGCATACGCTTCCTTCCTTTCTACTCCGAGTGTTATTATGTTCACTCGTTTAGTCTTGCATTGGTCAATTAGTGCTCGGTCAAAAATAAAAAATAAACTGTCCAAATTATTGTATGAATTATCAAAGCGTTTTCTAAAGTCGATAGCTTTAAATTATATTCAACTAGTGTGTAGTTAGGCATCTTGGATATGTCTTATCTATCGTTAGTGTTAGAGATTTTTGACGATTCTGATTTAGGGTTTGTATGGCACACATGTTCGACTATTACATATAATTATTATTTGGCTGATTAATACTTCTTCTCGTATATTAAGTTGAGTAAGCTATAATAATTAAAGTTTGAGAGAACATAAAAATTTACTGTTTATTTGAACACAATCAATAATTTATATCACGAACATGCATGTCATCTTCAATATAAAGGAACCTAATTATAATACATTGTAATAACACTTGCATCGATAGGTGAACTAGTTTTCCATTAGTAATTACCAAAGTCACAATCACTGAAAAATATTTATGTTGTATCTGAATAGCATGTTCTACCTAGCTATCTAGGAAGGTGTAAATATATGTGTTGATTATTAGAAAATATATATATAATAATCAAAGTTACTCTTAGCTAAGTCTCTTGATGCACTACTTTATAAAATTTCACATGGGCCAGCAATATGTAACTTTATAATAATAAACTCACGAGTAATTTTTTAATTAGTGTTATATTGCAAACTTGTAAGAGGAGATTGTATCAAGGTTAGGATAAGAGAAAAAATGATAGAGAGATGGTTGATCGTAAGCATGCAACGATAAGCATAAAGTAATCGTTTTCATTTTAGTTAGGAATAATTGAGGAGTTTATTTTCATATTCTTTCATCGATAATTATCTTTGTATTATCTTGCCGATCTTGTTATTTTATAAAGGATTATTTTTCTTTTGATGTTCAAACGTTAATGTTTTTTTTATCTATCTTTTCACCCGTCGATCTCTCCCTCACCCTTTAGCCCTTCTCTTATGCCTAGTAAAGAATGATTAATCAAACAATTAGTATAAAGTAATATTGTATTCCAACGCCCATTATATAGTATCTGTTTGTATGATCTTACTAGTTGATTAATATTATGAATATCATCTTTATTCAACCACATATATCTCACATGTATAATAGTAATAAATAAAAATAGAAGGATGACTTCATGCCAAGGAATATAGTTATCGTCACTTGTCAGCTATAAATACGGAGGACTACAACTATCAAATGGCGCCTTTAAAAACCACAAAAACTTAAGTGTAGCAACAACATTATTATTCTCATCTTCTGTTATAGGAGACTAGGAGTACATACATTTGATACATTATCATAAAATCCACAGTAATCTAGTTACCCATGTTTTTATTGCATGTATCTGTATGGTGTATCAGCTAGCGGGAACTTTTCATAATAGTTGATGTTATCCATGTAAAATATGGGTTAAACTGTTAAAGTTACAAATATTCACAAATTTGTCACTACATAGTACATATCTTATATGGACTAGAAATTTTCCTCAGCTAGTCGGTGGTCCCCACTTACCTATAATTTTAATGTTGTAGTAGGAGTAGCAAGTAGGTATGGATAATAAGCTCTTATTCATTATTTGGGGGTGCAAGTTAGGCAACTAGGTATAATAATGAGTGACATTTGATCAATCACAAATTCACAATTCTCAATAATTGAAATAATACATATATAGATAAGGTTTTTAAATACATATATTGAGTATGTATTCCCGTATTTGTATTTTATTATCGTATGTACTCACTTATAATTATTGTCGAATAATAGCTTAAAAGATACGCATTTGTTAAAATTAAATCATGATTATTATTTAATTTTGGTCCTTTAAAGGAATGCAAATTTTGCTACATATTGAATTTCCTTAATTGATGATGGGATAGGCTTATAGCTATGAGCCTATGACTCTAACTAGCTACTATCTCCCCTCTACATGGTTTCAAATTCTCAATGTATGGCTATCTAGCTCAAAATTAGCACATATTATTTTGTAACCTTTATTTTTAACCATTTAAGCTAACCTTCATTGCTTAAATTAATCTTTTGCTTTAATTTTTGAGCTCTATTGTTTAGAAAAATAAATCTATATTTAGCATTTATGCTGAAGAATGAAAGGGACAACTAACACTAAAGTTTGATGGGCGAGCTAGTTGTCTAGCTTTCTACCTTTTACAAATTTGGTCAATTTCTTAAGCTATCACTTTGGGTTCCAATCATCCTTATATAAGACTAGTCTTTCAATTGAGCATGAGAATGTTCTTTGTGGTGACATTTTTTTAATAGTACAAAGGGGTAAACTCATCATGTTGTACGTGCTACACTTCACTTTTCATTATTGGAAAAAATTTGGTATAAGTAATTTATTTCGCAAAGTTTTACACTAAATGTCTTGTAAAGTTGTAATTCAATGGTTGGTAGGCCTTGTGGTGTGTTTTGCTTGAAGGAAAGGTCATGGACTTCAATCCGACCTCCGATATAATCATTAATTTTCAATTTTGCTCATTTCAATCCTCGCCCTAATTACAATCATCTTTTCAATTTTACATTTTTACCCAAATCAACCATCATCGATCCTCTTTGCTTCTTTTTTTTTTTTTTTGTGTGTCAAGTTTCTAAGTTCCCTTGGTGATTTGTGTTTAACCTAATTCATGATCCATCTCTAACGGCAACCACTTTTTTAGTTCGAGTCATAGACTGAATTGAATATAGTGTAAACTGTAAAATGAACTAATTATCGTTACTCGAATTGAATCGAACGAACTAAATTGAAAAGAAGTCAAAACAAGAATGTGTATTAGCATTATAACGTGACAATAAACAACTAAATTATAGACTCAAAATTTGGCATTGTTTGAGCTATATGTTACATGTTCTTTGTCAATCAAGCATAAGCATAGTAAGTGGACAAAAAAAGAAGTAGCAAATTAAAGGTGGGCGATTGAAATGGAATATAATGTGGGATAAGTAAAGAGCATGTTTTAATATTATAATTAATTAAGAAAAGACCTTAATTAATCAATTAATTAATTAAGTAAACTAATTTATTGAATGAGTAATTGACCAACCAATAAATAAGGTCCAGAAATTCACTAAAACGTGACAAAAGGATCAGGGAACCCATGGGCTGATGATGATATGCATTACAGATTTCTAAGAGAGAGAAAACAAACAGAGTGAACAGTCAAAAGTCAAAGAAAATGAATACACAATGGCATTTCTGTAATTGCTGCTAAAACGATGTCGTTTTGTTAACAAACAACGCGTACGTTGACCCTTCTTTACCCTCGCATTCCTGGAAGCACCAAATTATATCTCTGCTGTGTTTTTCTATATTTATATATTTATTTATTGCTATGATTCTAACCATGTTTTTTTTTATTTAATTTCTTTTTCTTTAAAAAATAAAAAAAGGGCCCTTACTATTTTGATGAGTATTTTTTTTTTCAAAGGTAAGATAAACGAAAAAAGTGAGTAGAACAGCAGTTTTCTTTCAAGACTGCAACCTAATCTATCAATGGTCAGAAGAGAAGAGAATAAGGATTTTGATGAGTATTGTAAAGAGAAAAGAAGGGAAGAATTCTGGAATGAGAGGAGTCTTACTGAAGATTTTGTAAACCAACATTAAACTATAATTGCTAAATCAAAGGTATATATTCCCCTTATAAATAAAGCATAGTAGTTTAAACATCATTATATGGCAACTAAACATGTCATTACTCATTAACTAGTGATTAAATAACATGTGTCTTGTAATAGATGTAATTGTTAGTTTGTTACGTATAAACTAGACTGTTCCCTTCTATCGTTTCGAATTCTTACTATAAAAACTCTTACCAAAAACGAGTTCAAATACAAAACAAGAATCAAATTATTGATTGAAACTATGTAACACACTTAACACCCCTAGCTTTTTATGGACATACTAGATATTGTCCTCGGTTACGTACGTATAGGACAGTCCTGTACAAATCATATCTTTTGCGAGCTACGGAGTATATAATCATAAGTAGATGATATTATAGTTAAAGTTATTGGTTGGTTTTGCATTATAATTTCAAAAGTATAATCTTTTAACCCCCCTCCTTAATTGTTATCTTAAACAGTAATAATAAGCTTTGTATTGAAATTGAAAAGTTCACCTTTGGATCAGAGTTGGATAATTTGTCCTAATCATCATTTCACTAATTAAGCTACGTACGTACCGCTCCCACTCCTTTTCCATTGGTCAAAATTAATTATAGGCTTATTAACAGAATAATTAAATATATAATAAACAAACCATGCATATGCTATTATGTATGTATCATCTGATCTTTCAACCAATTAAGTGCTTATAATTAAGATGAATGAAGTGGAATAATGTATTAATATTACTTGTATATATAATCAACGAGCTTGGATATATATAATATATGCTTGTTTTTGGGATTGTTCTATATATATATACTTCGTATATGTCTAGTTACATTTCAAAAACCTACTTAAAGAAAGGAATGTTATGGGTATATTTGCCTTGCTTTTGGCTCAAGTAATATACGCTTAATTAAGTAGAAGAATGTTAAATTGGATAGCTCCTTCATCGATCCAATTGACATAATCATCACCTAGCTAACCACGTGAATTCCTAATCAATCAACTGAATTTGCAAATTCAGTGAACATTTTATGTATATAGGTTTGGATGATCGTGATCTTTTCATAGGAAATTTGAGGGTGTGGTTTAACCATAACCACATATTTTAATGAATTTTCTTCGTTAATCAATTCACTTGATGTTTAGGGCAACCCCAAGAATATGGCGTATAGAATATTAATAAACTTTATGAGTGAGAAATAAATATGTAGATAGATCAGAAGAACAAGGCAAGCTAAGTCAACCCATGATAGTGATTGTTATTGATCATCAATAGTAATAGTTATTGTATAATATTTAAAGTAAAACGTGAATAACTTTCATGAACAACTAACCTTTATTTGTTTCTGATAAGATAATAATTAAGCTATATATATAGTAATATTTTGCCCCCCATATAATATAATAAAATATAATATAATATAATTGATAATGCTAACGGCGCCCCAGGATCGTTAGTTAAAAACTTAATACATTTCCTAAATGGTACGAGTATAAATTTGGAATGCATGACCAAAATCACACGTCAATCGATATATAATTAATGTTTATATCATTTTAATATTTCCACTTTTAGTTCTCTTATCTAACGTCCTGGGGACGCTTGTTAGCTTTTGCCTAATATAATAAGACTGCATTACCTTTCATATAATACGAGTAGGATTTTTACATTATATTCATCATGTAATAACATTGAGGTTTTAAGATACAAAAAGGGTATTGATGGAATTGGTGCTTTAAACTTATGTATGTCATATCCTTTTAGTAATAGTACAATCACTAATCACTACATATAATACTATATATAATCTATAATAGATAAAACAATGTAATAGTGTAAGATTATCACGATTGTGTGTGCATGCAATGTAACTTTATTAAGAAGAATGTGCACAGAAACTTACATGCATACATATTAATACTCCCTCCGTTTTTTTAGTTGTTCCAGTTTCATATTTTGGGATGTTTTTAAATAGTTTGTCCAAAACCAATCTAAAAATAATTTTTTCAACATTTTACCTAGTTTATTTTACCTACATTAAGTGACTTACCCCTTTCTAAAGTCAACTTTCATACTTTACCCAATCTTTTCACCCAAAATTACTATTTCCCATAAAATTTCATTCACACATTTACTCTTTTACCTAATTATTCAACTTTTTACCCAACTATTTTATTCAACTCAATCAACTCTTAAAAAACCGTTCCATATGGTATGGAACATCTAAAAAAACGGAGGGATAGTTTTTTTGTCCACTCGATTCACCTTTTGGCCTAATCCGAATTTGGGATCAATTCTGAACGGTACGTTTCAATCTCTATGATTGCTTTTATATGACATAGTAATGATCGAGAATCTTCATTGCTTTTATATACTTAATTACTGCGATTAATACAATACATAACATCATTATAAATTAATTAATTAGCCGCTGGCCATGCATGATGCATCTCCTTTTTTGCTTTTCTGATCTGTGAAATTCCATTTATCATTCATTCAATCAGACCAGACAGCATCTCCAACATCATGCTCTCATGTTGCTCTACACTAACATCTTATCATATCTTATCTTACCTGCTCCTCCTCTGCCGTAATGCTTTAACTTCCACAATTATTTTTCGATGCGTATGTTAGTAAGCAAGTTATTTAACGGTGAAATAAACAAATTAAATCAATCACAGTAATTTAATATTAGTATCATACAATCTCATTTTTTTTCTATTAAAATCATTTTGATCGAACGTAACGCATGCATGCATAATCAAAGTACTTGTATATGTCTAGCCACTACAATAGTTYTTTTGGACATAAACATAACTAGCTAGTCTCTCCTTAATCAACTAATTTCATTCATAGATGAAATTAAAGCATCTTAATTATAGGTTCATGATGAATTGATGATCATATCATTTACAAGTCATACTTACTTTTGTAGTCAATTCTTTTGATCACATCCCTTGACTATTGACGTCAATTCTACATGTGTCGTATTGAATGGGTACATTCATGATCATCAAGTGGTCTTATTATTATTATTATTACGTCACATATTACTTTTTACAAATTATTAAAAAAGTGTATGTAACATTAAGCACTTGATCAATTTATTTGTAATAAGGGCACTCTCAAAGCTCAATTTCTATGAAACTACTAACATTAACTTTTAATAATTAAAGTATTCTTCAGTCCAATATGGCATGCATGTCTCAATGTAATTATCTATTGTGTTAGGAGGAAGGGGTTTATTTGAATTGGAGCAGTGATTTTAACTCTATTTTTGTTCCGTTTGGTCAAATATTCGAATATTAATATCTCTTTTGGTCTTCCCCTATTATAAATGTGTGCCTCACCCTTGTGGCTCATTCACATTAAAAAAATTATCTACCGTGTTAGGTGTGTATATATACACGAATATACGATCATTATTGAATTGAGTTTGTAATTAAATTTTCAAAGAACAATGTAATAATATTTAGCCAAGCTCCATCTATCATGCAAATTAATATAAACGGAAACAAGTAATTAAACATATATACAAGTATTATTATGCATGGTTTAATAACTTGCTTATTTAATTGACCGGTCAAAGTCCTAATTAGGGGCGTGTGAGATAATCACTAAGCATATAATTAAGTAATTAATTTACTGATGCACAATATATTTATTGTGCATCCGATGTACCTAATACTTTGTCATTAATTTAAGCAAGTGGAACTATCAAACGATAGGATAAACGCTAACGTCATTAGGATTTGGACTAATAATTATTATTTGCTCCTAATAATCTTGAGGATTAGTTACTAATCTTACTATACAATGACGAAATCAAAAGCTTTTAATACAACATACGTAAATCATACCATCAATATATAGGTGTATGTGCTACTTTAATTTAAATTGTTGAGAATTGCTTAATTAATTAAATTAGTTTATCAGTAATGAGCAATGGATATCGATCTCAAATTCTCAATGACATATATATGATGTACCATGTAGGTAGCTAGTTACATATATAGAGTTCTAACCTCTAAAGAAAAATTGTGAAAAGTATATAAATAAAAAAAAACACGTCATAAACTAATGATTTGACATGTCAGCATAGAGTATAAAGTTTTAATTTTGTGAAAAAATAAAGAATGGAAATAAATTGATGAAGTTTATATTTTATTTACACGGTATGATAAACAAGTACACTCGTACTGATCATATCTCGAAATACCTTTCGTATTGATCAGACCAGTGAGGATCGAACCCTAGCTAAAGTCGGGGAATATGGGATCCACTAATGAAGTTTATGAAGGCCGGTAAGTACATGTCTACATGATACATCAGTCATCGTCAACTCGTCATCTTAAGTATCAACTTTTATTAATTGATGACATACAATAATACATGCAATTACCGTAGCATAATGTTTAGAAACTTTATTAAAGTTGTTTTTCCACTAATTTTGCCCTTTTTGAATTAGTAAGTGGACGTGTGTGTGTGTGGAACATTCCTCTTTTTTCTGAATGCCAACATTCTTATTTCTTTGTTAATATAATATAATTTTAATAAGAGGTTAATTAGTCTACTAAGGTAGATTTAAAACGAAACCTGTTCTTATTACTTCATCCTCCCATTTCCAACTATTTTATGATTTGGGATCTCATTTTCAACTGCCCTATAACGTTTTCAAGCTACCTAGTGTCTTAATCTATAGGACTTAAGTTACCAAAATCGATATTGCTTTCTCCGTTTTGAAAAGGATGCAATAAAAGAATATTTTATGTCTTGTATAAGATACACTTTTCTGACATTTTTGTTGGACTTTAAAACCACCCAACGCCTTGGCTAGGCGAGAGCCACCAAGGGGTTGGCGCCTGGCCTAAGCGTCAACACCATGGCGTTGGGTGGTTGCGTGGCTTTTAAAAAAATCGAGAGTAGTTGCAAGGTGGCTTGGATGGTTGCGTGGGGTCAAGACGGTGGTTGCGTGGTGGCCTGGGTGGTTGCAAGGTGGTTTGGTGGTGGTGGGTATATATTGGGAGCAAGGGTAATAGGGGAAGTTGTACATGAAATCTGGACTTTAATTCCAATAAAAGCGGATTTCGAATAGTAATCCCCTAGAATGAAATGTAAAAATTAAGTGAATCATTCAAGCTGAATATATAATTATTTGGAAAGTGATGATAATCAAGAGTTCAAGACTCCAAATCAAAATATTTGATTGGACAATAAGAGTTATCATGATATTTCAAACGTTCAGCCCAATTAACACAGCCCAACAATTGTAATTGAACTTTGAGGCCCAGCCCAAGYCACTACTGGCCCAACTGGCTCAGAGACAACCTGTAAGAATTAATTCTATAACACAAATGCTGAACTCCAAACAAAAATGACTTAATTGTGTTATCAATTMATCATTGTGTTTTGTATCGTAATTGTTATCTTTTGTTTAAGATTGTGTTATAGTAAAGATTAACATGAGTATATATGGCACCATGTATAATTAAAACTTAGATAGTCATAACATATGGAAAAGCCAATTCTACAGTGGTATCATATAGAAAATCCTCAAAAAAAATGTAGACGACCTAATGTTCAAATGATATCATCCACGTTTTTCGCCCAAAAAATTACGTCTTGGTGACCCGGCTTAATTTTGTCTAGAATTTCTCACACATCTTGAAGGTTATGGGGGGTGACTCCTCCAAGAGTTTCAGCCCCAAATACCGAGCGCACTGCCTCCTACGAGTGTTTTGACGTTTTGTCGCTTTATCTTTTGCAAACTCGAAAGTCTCCCATATGGACTCTTTTAGGCCTTAAATTTGGCTTGGGTTAATCATCTGAACATATTAAATCATGGTAAAATTTTTGAAAAATCTCCGTATAGCCTCATTTGGCCTCCAAAATTTTCGAAAATCTCCCATACGGACTCAAAAGTCCCTCGTAAGGACCCAAAAACTAACCATATTGCCTCATACGAGTGTTTCGACGTTTTCTCATTTTTTCTTTAARGGACTCAAAAGTCTCCCGTATGGACTCGTTTGGTCACCAAATCTTCCTTGGACCCATCATATTATCACATGAACCCATGGTAAACATTTCGGTAATTATTCAMAAAATTGTRCGGAGACCTCATTTCGGTGACGTATAATCCACGTTTTTCGGCCAAAAAATGACATCTCGGCGATTCGGCTCGAATTTGTCCYGAATTTCTGTCACGCCTTCACGGTCATYAGYAATGACTATTCCAACAGTTTTGTACCCAAATACTAAGCATACTGCCTCCTACGAMTGTTTCGACGTTTTCTAGTTTTTTCTTTAAAGGACTCAAAAGTCCCCCGTATGGACTCGTTTGGCCCCCCAAATCTTCTTTGAACCCATCATATTATCATATAAATCCATAGTAAACATTTTGGCAATTTTTCCTAAAATTGTACAGAGACCTCATTTTGGCAGTTTTTTGGCCAGAAAACTTGGATTATACATCACTGAAATGAGGTCTCTGGATAATTTTCGAAGAAATTGTCGAAATGTTTACCATGGGTTCATATGATAACATGATGGGTCCAGGAATATTTGGGGGCCAAACGAGTCCATACCGGGGGGGGGGGAGGGGCTTTTGAGTTCGTTAAAGAAAAAAACGAGAAAACGTCGAAACACTCGTATGAGGCAGTATGCTTAGTATTTGGGTACAAAATTATTGGAATACTCGTTTGTCATGACTGTGAAGGCGTGACAGAAATTTCGGACAAATTCGAACTGGGTTGCCGAGATGTCGTTTTATGGTCGGTAAACGTGGATTATCATCACTGAAATGAGGTTTCCGGACAATTTATAGAAAAATTACCGAAATGTTAACCATGGGTTCATATGATAATATGATGGGTCTAGGAAAGATTTGGGGGCCAATTGAGTCAATATACGGGGAACTTTTGAATCCGTTAAAATAAAAAAACGAGAAAACGTCGAAACACTCGTAGGAGGCAGTATGCTTAGTATTTGGGTACAAAACTATTGGAATAGTCGTTTCTCATGACCGTGAAGGCGTGACTCCGGAAAAATTCGATCCGGGTCGCCGAGATGTCGTTTTTTGGCCGGAAAACGTCGATTATACATCACTGAAATAAGGTCTCCGGACAATTTTGAAAAAAATTGCTGAAATGTTTACCATGAGTTCATATGATAATATGATGGGTTCAGGGAATATTTGGGGGCCAAACGAGTCCATACGAGGGACATTTGAGTCCGTTGAAGAAAAAAATGAGAAAACGTCGGAACACTCGTAGGAGGCAGTATGCTTAGTATTTGGGGTACAAAACTGTTGGTGTAGTCGTTTCTCATGACCGTGAAGGCGTGATAGACATTCTGGACAAATTCGAGCCAGGTCATCGAGATGTCTTTTTTTGCCAGAAAACGTGGATTATACATAACTGAAATGAGGTCTCCACAAAATTTTTGGAAAAATTGCCGAAATGTTTATAATGGGTTCATACGATAATATGATGGGTCCAGGAAAGATTTGGGGGCCAAACGAGTCCATACGAGGGACTTTTGAGTTCGTTAAAAAAAACGATAAAACGTCGAAACATTTGTAGGAGGCAGTATGCTTAGTATTTAGGTACAAAACTTTTGGAATAGTCGTTTCTCATGACTGTAAAGGCGTGACAGAAATTCCGGACAAATTCGACCCGGGTCCCGAGATGTCGTTTTTTGGCCGGAAACGTGAATTACATCACTGAAATGAGGACTCCGGACTTTTTTCGAAAAAATTGGCGAAATGTTTACCATGGGTTCATATGATAATATGATGGGTCCAGGGAAGATTTTGGGGCCAAACGAGTCCATACGGGGAACTTTTGAGTCCATTAAAAAAAAGGGAGAAAACGTCGAAACACTCGTAGGAGGCAGTATGCTTAGCATTTGGGGTACAAAACTGTTGGAATAGTCGTTTCTCATGACCTTGAAGGGGTGACATAAATTCCGAACAAATTAGAACCGCGTCGCCAAGATGTCGTTTTTTTGCCAAAAAACGTGGATTATACATCATTGAAATGAGGTCTCCGAACAATTTTCGAAAAATTTGTCGAAATATTTACCATGGGTTTATATTATAATATGATTGTTCCAGGGAAGATTTAGGGGCAAAACGAGTCCATACGGGGGACTTTTGAGTCCGTTAAAAAAAATCGAAAACGTCGAAACACTCGTAGGAGGCAGTATGCTTAGTCTTTGGGTACAAAACTTTTGGAATAGTCGTTTCTTTCGGACAAATTCGAGCCGGGTCGCCGAGATGTCCTTTTTTGGCTGGAAAACGTGGATTATACATCACTGAAATGAGGTCTCCGGACAATATTCGGAAAATTTGCCAAAATATTTACCGTGGGTTCAAATTTAATATGATGGGTCCAGGGAAGATTTAGGGGCCAAACGAGTCCATACGGGGGACTTTTGAGTCCGTTAAAGAAAAAACGAGAAAACTCAAAACACATCGTAGGAGGCAGTATGCTTAGTATTTGGGTTCAAAACTGTTGGAATAGTCGTTTCTCATGACCGTGAAGGCGTGACCGAAATTCCGGACAWATTCGAGRCGCGTCGCCGAGATGTCGTTTTTTGGCCACAAAACGTGGATTATACATCAATGAAATGAGGTCCCCGGACAATTTTCGGAAAAATTGCCGAAATGTTTACTATGGGTTCATATGATGGGTCCAGGGAAGATTTGGGGGCCAAGCGATCCATACGGGGGACTTTGAGTCTGTTAAAGAAAAAATGGGAAAACATCGAAACACTCGTAGGAGGCAGTATGCTTAGTATTTGGGTATAAAACTGTTGGAATAGTCGCTTCTCATGTCCCTGAAGACGTGACAGAAATTCCGGACAAATTTGAGCCGGGTCGACGAGATGTCGTTTTTTGGCCGGAAAACGTGGATTATACATCACTGAAATGAGGTCTCCGGACAATTTTTGGAAAAATTGCCGAAATGTTTACCATGGGTTCATATGATAATATGATGGGTCCAGGGAAGATTTGGGGGCCAAACGAGTCCATACGGGGAACTTTTGAGTCCGTGAAAGAAAAAACGGGAAAACGTCGAAACACTCGTAGGAGGCAGTATGRTTAGTATTTGGGTCCAAAACTGTTGGAATAGTCATTTCTCATGACCATGAAAGTGTGACAGAAATTCTGGATGAATTCGAGACGGGTCGTCGAGATGTTAATTTTTGGCCGGATTAATTTTTCCAAAAGTTGTCCGGTGACCTCATTTAAGTGATCTATAATCCACATATTTCTGCCAAAATATGATATCTTGGCGACCCGGCATGAATTTTTCTGAAATTTTTTTCACGCCTTCGCGGTCATGAGGAACGACTATTCCAACAGTTTTGTACCCAAATACTAAGCATACTGCCTCCTATGAGTATTTCGATGTTTTCTCGTTTTTTCTTTAACGGACTCAAAAGTCCCCCATATAGACTCTTTTGGCCCCTAAATTTTCCCTGGAACCATCATATTATCATAAGAACCCATGGTAAACATTTCGACAATTTTTCTGAAAATTTTCCGGAGACCTCATTTCATTGATGTATAATCCACGTTTTTTGGTCACACTTTCACGGTCATGAACATATTTTTGGCCCCAAACACCAAGCTTAGAGTCCCCTATGAGCATTTCGGCATTTTTTCGATTTGTCGTTCCCAGGCACGAAAACCCCCTGTATAAACATATTTAGACCTCAAATTGTCATTGAGTTTATCATATTGTTATATGAACCCGTGTTAAAAATTTCGGCAGTTTTTTTCGAAAAATTTTCTGGATACCACATTTTCGTGATGGATAATCCACGTTTTTTGGTCATAAACCATTTCTTGGTGACCCGGATCGGATTTGCCCGAAATTTCAACCACACCTTCAGGGTGTTAAGAGATGATTGTTTCAAAAGTTTCGGCCCCAAACACCAAGCTTAGAACCCCTTACGAGAGTTTCTGCGTTTTTGGTTTACTGTTCCCAGGGTCGAAAAAACCCCCGTATAGACTTATTATGACCCGAAATAGTCATTGGATTCATCATATTATCATATGGAACCATAGTATAAATTTCGAAAATCATTCCGAAAATTTTCTGGAGACCTCATTTTTGTGATGTATAATCCTRGTTTTTCGGCCAAAAAACGACGACTCGGTGTTCCGGTTCGATTTTTCCCATAATATCTCCCACCCRTTCAGGGTGTTGAGGGATGGGTCCTTAGCAAGTTTTGGCCCCAAATACCAAGCGTAGTACCTCCTACGAGCGATTTGACGTTTTGTTGATTTGTCGTTTGCAGACTCAAAAGTCTCCCGTTATGGTGTCTTATGGGCTCATTTGGATCCCAAATTTGCCTTTGTTCTTCATTTTTTCATATAATCCATGGTAAAAATTTCTACAAATTTTCCGAAAATTTTCTCAGGACGTTRTGATAACCCAAGGTTAGATTATCATATTATCATATGAAGTCATGTTATCATATTATATGAACTCATATTAGCAAATGCCTTGGGTTTATCATACTATCATATGAACTCATGTTTAAAATTTCGGCAATTTTTTTGAATATTTTTCGGAGACCTCATTTTTTTCGACCATAAAACGACGTTTCAGTTTTGCCCTGAATTTCTCCCACGCCTTGAGGGTAATGAGGGATGGGGCCAAAACTATGGGTCTTTGACAAGTTTCGGCTCAAATACCAAGCGTAGTACCTCTTACGAGTGTTTTGATGTTTGGTCGATTTGTCGTTTGCGGACTCAAAAGTCCCCAAGTATTGACTCTTTTAGGCCCCAAATTTGCCTTGGGTTCATTATATTATCATATCAATTCATGGTAAAAATTTCAACAATTTTTCCGAAAATTTTTCGAAAACCTCATTTTCGTGGTGTATCATCCACGTTTTTCGCCCAAAAAATGACGTCTCGGTGACTCGGCTCGATCTTTCTTAGAATTTCTTGCACACCTTCAGGGTTACGGGAGATGACTCCACCAAGAGTTTCGGCCCCAAATACCTAACGTACTGTCTGCTACGTGTGTTTCGACGTTTTGTCGCTTTGTCCTTCGGAGAAGTCTCCCATATGGACTCTTTTGGGTTCTAACTTTGGCTTGGGTTCATCAGATGTCATATCATCCCTTGGTAAAATTTTCGGTAATATTCCGAAAATTTTCCAGATACCTCATTTTTGTGATGTATCATAATTTTAGTTATGCTTGGCGTTGATAATATTACTTTTTGTATGACTTGCATTCTTAAAAATTTCCCATTTTTCAATGTATAACTCACAATTTTTTTTATATATTTTTAGATGTAAATAAGAAAAAATTATGAAAAATAATATTAACAATCTACTCATTAAAACATTATTTTTAATAAGATCGTCCAACATTTATTTATAACTATAATTTTCATTACATATAAATCACAAAATTGATTCAAAACCCATTCGATCTTTTGGTTTTTTTTTTAATTCAAAACCCACTCTTAGAAATTAGAATTGTGGACTCCTACACATTTTTTTGGGAGGAAAGAAATAGGGAGGGGGAGGCAAGTGATGAGAGAGATACATATTGGGAAATTATTTCAAAAAAAAAAGAGAATTGCATCTAATAATTAATTTGAAATTTCCCAAAGTTATATAGAATAGTGTACTTATAGAAATGGAAGATGTATATTATAAAATGCTAAGATATTCAGTTTTATATTGTTATTCCGCGATCCATAAATACCATAACATCAARTCTTTATGATGTTGTTAATTTTCAAATTATATAAATGTTGAAAGTTGAATGTTAGAAGACTCAAAATCCAAGTGGAGACTTTTAATTACTTCAGCTTAATCTCTTTTCCTCATAAACAATTTATTTTYCGGAGTAGCTTAGTTCATTTCAATTATACTGTTTTCAGTCAACATGTGTAACTTTGTCACTTTGACCATCTAAGAATTTGATAATTCAAAAACTTAGTTAATGACTACTTAATATTAATATTTTTAGTCGTAATATCTGAAATTTAAAATTAATAATATGACGGTCACTTATTTGATATTCCGTCTACTAGCTTTTCAATGTAATTTGTWCTATGTTTGATGTTAACTTGTTGCAGCTCATCTAATTTTAAGCTATCTTAACTAATTTAAACTTATTCGATTTTATACGAACTTTCTTTAAAAGGGATGAACCAAGAATACCTTATCATTAGACCTTAATATATATGAAGCAAATTATAAAGATATAATACGAGTATTTGGTATCTCATGTGAAGTTATATACTTGTATATATAATTGTAATTACTATGATTAAGKATGATAAAGTTTTGGCAAGGTTGCTAATAAGCATGTAGCCAAATGTAATTATGTGCTTTAGGCATGTAAACAGTAGCTTTATCTAATATCAATTAACCCTTTCGTCAAGTTTAAGAAAGCAGTTAGGAATTGGGGGAACGAACTGAAGGTAGAAATTAGAGATTAGGTCAGTGCGTAGTGTTAAATGACTGAATTATCCTTCAATTTGTGTTAATCAATTACGATATTGCTAATGGGCGTCGTTTTAGGACGTTAAATAAGAACTAAATACATTTTCTAAAATGATATAAATTTTGGAATGCATGTCAAAATCCGACGTAACTAATATTTATACTCATTTAATATTTCCACTACTTTAAGTTCTCTTATCTAACGCACTGGGCGGCGGCGGCACTGGTTCGCTTTATTTTGCCATTAACTAACATCTAATTGATGTTATGCGTTTGCCTTATCTCCTTGTTTAATGTGTAAGATGAAAGGGAATTAATCCTCCTATATGAATCCAAGCAAGTGTCGTGTCTTGAAGTGTTTGTGTGTATTATGTTGGAGAAGAATTAATGAAAATAAATAATTAAAAATAAATAAATAAATAAATAACTGCTTCTGTTACCATTGCCTCAGCTTCTTCTCCATAGCTACTTGTTGCCACCATCAAATTCCGCAAAGATTTTGTCATTTTTTTATTTATTTATTTTTAATTTCAGATTCCTTTGGATTGTCACCACATATGCATATACGAACTTTTTGTCTACTTTTTTTTGTTCTTATTCATCATATATATTACATGCAAGCAAACTCATACATATATACGAAGTATTTCACATATATTTCACATAATTTTGTCCTTAATATGAAAACATATATTTTCATTGTTAGCTAAAAATGCAGGATTTCAATTCATATACAAAGTGTATAGAAATACATAATTATTATACTAATTAGTAATTACAAAGTCATATCATAAGTAATATCTATCACGGAATTAACTCGATATGATCTGTACTGTGTTTAATTTAAATAATAAAAGGAAGGGGAGACTATTAATATGTATACGTACATGACGAGTATTAACTTAATTAAACAAAAAAAAAAGTCATGTTTGAGTATGTATGATTTTATATATTTGCAGGGTAGTGAGACGTGTAAGATAAAGTTTGCATGTAAAAAAATTCAATTGTATGTATAGTAAATGCTAATAAAATTGAATCCGAGACGCTTGTATAGAGAAATATGGATCTTTATTATATATGAAGAGATGGTGATTGAAGAATAATGGAGTAGGGCATGTAGCCGATGTGTCGATGTAGGCAATAATTATAAGGTTTTTTTTGTCCATTACTACCTTAGTTACACATTTTTTTGCAAAATACTACCTACATTAGAAAACCTTAGACATAACTATCTTAAATTTCTATTTTATTGTTGACCACTACCTTATTATTTCATTTTTCGGCGTTGACTTTGGTTTTCCGGTCATCAAAGTGCACGTGAGATGTACGTGATCTCATTTTTTGCCATTTTTTTCGATTTTCCTCCCCTTTTCTCTCCATTCGACTCTTTTATTTCCTATTCAATCTATTTAAATTTGATTTCTACTTAAATTTGATTCAATGGTATACTAAAATTTGAGGCGTGGAGGGAAGGAAAATTGAAAAAATTGGCAAAAAAACATACCACGTGCACTTTGATGACCGGAAAACCAAAGTCAACGCCGGAAAATGAAATAAGGTAGTGGTCAACAACAAAATGGAAATTTAAAGTAGTTATGTCTAAGGTTTTCTAATGTATGTAGTATTTTACAAAAAAGTGTGTAATTAAGGTAGTTATGAACAAAAAAAACCTAATTATAATGAAGCATGACAATTTCCATGAAATAAAAATAAAAATGTGCGTGCATGCAGTAGAGGTATGAAAAGAAGGGTGAAAATTGAATTAATTAAGAAAAGAAATTGTCAGCATATATATTAGAGTAATAAGATTTTTATTATAATAATAATGTTAGGTTAAATTTTTTTTAATTTTTTTAATGATAAAAATAATGTTAGGTTATTGAGCATTATGTGTTTGTTTGATGTAGTTGACTGTGAAATGTACAAATAAGGAAAGAATGAGAGTGAGATTACAGTTTCGAGCTTTGCTAAGCTACTGAGTAAATACTGTATGTAATAAGCAATGCAACTCCGTTACTGTTTGTTTGGATATATATGTATGTTTGTTTGTATGATTATATATTTATATATATATGTTGGAGATCGATTATTATGGTTATTAGTTTAATATAATTAAGTATTTAGATATAACTAAATATAATGCATGGTTTAATTCAACTGCTTTTGTTAGCATTGCCTTAGCCTCTTCTCACCAGCTACTTGTTGCCACCACTAAATTCTGCAAACTAAATGTCATGTTATTAGTTTTATTAATTAGACGAGATTATATTAGTTTTTATATATGACAAAGTATTAGGTACATCGGATGCATAATAAATTTACCGTGCATCAGATTATAGCGACCCTTTTGGTTAATATAGTAATCCTTTTTATCAATATAGTGACCCTTATTATTTATCACTATATTGATGTAAAGTGAAAATGGTTCACTATATGCTTGATGCACAATAAATTTATTGTGCATCTGATGCATACAATACCTTCTGTTTATATATATGTTGCCACATAATACATACATCACCTTAAATTAACCGCCTGAAATAATAATTAATTAGGTTTTATGTCTCATAATAATATTAATTTCTATACCATAACCTAACTATATTATTCTCTTTGCTCAAGAAGTAGTTCTAATAATGGAACTAGCTTAATTACTTCACATGGCTGAGACCCAACTAACCTTAGATTGAAACATATATGTGTAGCTTCAAAAAGAGTACGTTAAAAATGCTTGTTTCCTTACGTTAGTACGTTACTTTGACTAATTCATAACAACAAGTCAACAAGTTTAAAAACATGCACGATGTTGTCATGGACTATAAGTCTGATCCATACTTGATAAGATCAAGAAAATTTCTCAGGGTTATATAAAATGAACACGGGTTATTTATTTTTCAACGTGAGATTATAATCACAACACCTCCCGACTRCCCCTATTCGTTGATGTGGGACGCTCGCAAGCTTAGCTCACTTGATGACTTGTTTATGGGTATCACATTTGATTAGCATTGGCAACAAAGTGAAATAATTAATTCTTTAAAGTAATGAAAATAATGTTTATCTAAGAATGATGAACTATTAATTAGAAATGATGAGATGGTGGAAAGTTATATGACTTGTATCTCCCATGTTAGGTTGATCTTTAGCAGATGCCATTTTCTCAAAAAGCACCTGAAACCAAGCTCTGATTATTATTAATTTACTACCTTTTTGGTTTAATTAATGACAGTATTATATATAATCCTAATTTCCCAA
>SNQN01003675.1:0-11525 GCA_008642245.1 Bassia scoparia | reverse complement strand
CTTTTGCTTCGCTTTATCTTTCATATTTTTTTTAATTTTAAAATCCCAAAACAACGCTTATATTATATTCTTTTTACTATTTATCGAGTTGAATTAAACTAAACTGAAATAACCTGATTAGAGGTTTAAACGAACCGAGCGAGCCTGCCTACGTTAGTTACCTACATTTTATTATTCAATGATTTAATTTCTTTCTTGAGTGTTATATATATATACACACCCTTCCACTTCCATGATCTCCCAAACAAACAAACTCCCACATTCTCTTCAACTACTTTAGGCTTTTATTGCATTGCATGCACCTTTTACTCCAATTCTACACATTCACATAACTCATCATCATCCTTCATTCAATTCATTCATTCATTCATCATTGTTACTCTATTCAATCCACTCAAAGCAAAATGATGAGCACTCAGAATCAAGCCGAACACGCGGTGATTCACTCCTCCATAGCTCTTCTGCAAGAGAGATTCAAGCAGCTTCAACGAGTCAAGGAGATGAGAGAGAAGAAAGAACTCCTTCGTTTGTTTTCCGACAATTACAAAATCAACAACACCAACACCACCACCACTACCACAATCACTACTACGACTACCACTGCTTCTGCTGATCCTTATAATAAATTCGAAAACCCTAATTCTCATAATCATCATCATCATCATCATCATCATAACAACACTACTCCAACCATTATTAACGATGTTGATGATCTTCATCATGATGATGAGCTTCAGATTTTTCTCCCACCAAATTATTACTGTTCCAACTACAACCGTACCAAACCAACTTCGTCATTATTATCTCATAATAAACAGCAGCAGTCACAATAATTACCATAACAATTCAGTGAGATATCTCTTTCTCTGTGGCCTCCGGCCGCTGATAATTTACGACGAGGTAGCTTCGACGCTCCCCTTACGACGCTGAGTAGGGCGCCGTCTTCTTGCTAACAAGCGCCTTTAAATTCGAGGAATCTCACCATGTCTTCCGACGTCGACACTACTCTTCATCTGTCTTTGTATGTGATTGAGCTACATACGTCGTACGTACGTAATTTAATTTATCTAATTATATTATTATTAATATTAATATTATTTTTAATTATTAATTTAATTAGTCACGTCTATGTATCCTTTTTTTTCCATGGATAGGATCGGACGTTGCTGTAGTTTATATTAGTAATAGTATAATTAATTAGCTTAATGAGTATGTATACTCGATCGATCGTATAATTAATTGTTATAGACTATGTCTCGTACCGTGGAAGTAATAATGTTTCATATATATTATGCATAGTTACTTTTATCGGTATATTTTTCATTATATAGAACTACGAGTACATATGTAAGCTGCTCTGATGACTAACCTTGCGTTAGTTGCTTTGAGAATTATTATAGATCGGGTACACTAGCTACGTACGAGTACATGCTGTGCTCTAACCCATGTGTTTCTTCAATTCTTGTCAATTTCTCTTACATAAATCTATCGAACACGTTTAATTACACACTATCATGAAGTAATCGATGACATACATGTGGTCCGATCCATGTATAAGGAGCTACTTATAAGGCATACTGAGAAACGAATTGAATAAGATCCTAAAATAGACGTACCGGTTACCACCCTCCAATCAAGATTTCTTATTGTGTAAAAATGAAACAGAATTCAAAATACCATAATATCGTATAGAGATGGAGCATCGTCGAGTATCACTATCAGAAGATCATCGCCTTTAATTTTCCTGTTGAGTTCTATCATTTGTCGATAATAAATTAATACATAAAAATAACTTAAGGTATACAGCGTTAGGGTTGATACCAAAGATTTTAGGAATTAGGATTTTATGATGTTTGGGTTTGAAGATTGTATGAATTGGACGTCATAAAGAATGAAAAAGACTGATTAGGTGTGATTGTTTGGAGTATTATTTTTGTCACTTAAACGTACAATCTTATTATTACTGATTAGGTTGTGATTCCATGTGACTAAAAAGAATTTGATTACCCTAGTTACCTAATAATAATTCTCTTTTTAAAAAAGAAAATGAAAAGGTTTTGTAAATAATAGGAATGGAAGATTTTATGTTGTCATGAGATTGGTAAGCATATATACCAAAATTAGGTCGTGAGCGATGTGTCGTCGTATGTACTATGTAGCTATATATTGAGCTTGTTGGATGACATAGTTGTACGTTATGTTTACAAGTTTTGTTATATCTTCTCCTCTTACGTTTGATTTAGAGAATTGGTAGAAAGTAGCGGTCTATTATATATTAGTGCGTAGTAGCCCCACCAAATCGATCTACTACCTCTACAAACACACTATGCTAGGGTTGGAGTTGAATTATTCCGCAAGGGTGGGAACACTTAAACTCATGTGGGCAGGAGTTGATCAGGTCTTAGTAGCCGAAATAAATAATCAATCAATTATTCAAAGTCTTAATTAATAGTTAATATCATATGTGGGGTTGCTTGGTTAATATGAACGATTATTCTYTAAGGTCATCCACATAGATTAGGGAATGTCGCCCCCACGAAATTATCATTTTTGTTCATGTCATAAGATGTGACAAAATTTTAAATTGACTGTCACTAACCTACCGCAACACTCCAACTTTTATCCGGGCTTGGGACTGGCAGGCGGAGTTAGTAGTGAAATAAACAGTGCTTAAACTACTGGTAGGTTATTTATGAAATTGAAGATGCTTTCTTAAACTACTGGCCTATCTATGTTTAGCAGCAGCAGCAGCAGTGTCTTGCGTATTAAAGGCTTAAAGCGCATAATTCATAGAGATGGGAAATAGACTACATTATTATGCATTATGCATAGTGGCTGGAGTGTGTTAGATATCCATTAATTAGTGAGAACACAGTTCGAAAAGCATAATAATCTTCACATGAAAGACTCTTTGGCCTTGAAATATGGACGCACCACAAATCCACTCATATCTGCGCGAATTAATTCCACTTAGAAGGGAGAGGGAGGTGAGATTCGAACTCGTGACCTTCGTGTCACGTTAGCCTTGATACCATGTTAACCGAACCATCACAACAAAAAACTTACGCTAATGGTTGAGGACCAGGAATATGTTATATATACTCTATCAAGTACTCGTAAATATTKTTAATTACTGAGATCTTAAGCTGCTGGTCTGCTGCTAGATCCAAGGTATTCAACAATCGTACAAATTGTTTATTTATTTGATTAGGCTTTAATTTCGTGTTCCCAAGTGATGTAGTACACTAGTACAGTAGTACTTTTTTAATAAGCAGGTCATCAAATCATCATTAGTGTGTATAAAACTTCTTACGAATTGTGCTCTAATTTGTTAACTTCAATTCGAATCACTTGATACTAGCAGCTGCTCGCGGAGTCACAGTCATCGGCCCTCATCGGACATCAGTTCCGATAACCAGCTAGCCATTCATGTCGTTCGCAACAACTCTGTTTGCTCTATTCGTATTGATATCAATCTCACACAAATCAGGTACATTACAGACGTACATGCTTAATCAACGCGCATTAAAGGAATATGTTAAATATGTTATCAGCACCGCATTGACAAATCATTAATCATGGAGCAGAGTTAACGGTGGCAGAAGCACAGCTGGAGGAATGGTGCGTCGCAGACGAGCAGACACCGGATAGCGAGCTGCAGAAGGCACTAGACTGGGCATGCGGGAGAGGAGGAGCAGATTGCAGTAAGATTCAGAGAAATCAGCCGTGTTTCATGCCAACACGTCAGAGCACACGCTTCGTACGCCTTCAACAGCTACTTCCAGAGGTTCAAACACAAGGGTGGCAACTGTTACTTCCATCAGCTCTATGATACCCGGCGTTGATCCCAGTAACACTGTTACTTAATCAATTTTAACACTTTCTTGTGTGCCTATACTTAATACTTCGTATATAATTTGCTGTGTTTTGACAGGTTATGGAAGATGCAAGTATGATTACTTACCTTGAGGGTTGAAGGGTACACACAATTCTGAGTTTAGGCCCGTTTGATATAGATCGTAAAACATTTTCATTCACGGTGTTTTTCACGGTTTTTCAATTTTAAATTGTTTGTATAACGAAAAATGTAAAATCATTTTCCATGGGAGTAAAGATTCTTTTAACATGATATGGAATATGGAAAACCATTTTTCTTTCGAAATCAAAGAAACTATGTAAGTCAATAAATCCTATAAACTCATATATTTTGTAGTTGCTTAATTGGCTTATTCATAAAATGTCCTAGATATTAAACTTATTAAACTCCACTGTAAGTGTGCTCCTAAATGTGTTTATTACTGTACATTATTGTTCAGGTCAACTAGCATCAGATACTAATATGCGCAATCATCAGCTAGCGAGAAACTAACATCTCTCTTCCTTTTGTGCACACCTCCTTTCGCTCCTACCAATTGAGAGGTCCGATCAGTGTATTCCGATTCAGGCAACGCGGCGAGAAGTTCATAGAGAAATCTTATCATTTATAGGGCGAGAAGTTCATGGGATAGGGCGGTGACTTGACTTTCAACCCCCCCCCCCCCAATGGCCGGGAGCTTGCTTTAGCTGCGCTTCTGGCCACAAAAAACGAAACCCAACACTTCATGTCTATACCAATGAGCTTGTCCTTTGTTGGCTTCTTCTAGGCCTAGCCTAGCTATTCTCCGATCTCATAATGATGAAAAACGTAGAGACATACGCTACTTGGGGTGAAAGAATAGTACATTTTCCCGAACCATCGAGTTTTTGAACACAAGTTGCAGTAGAAGCCTTAGATCACAAGCATGCAATGTTTACACAGGCATCACACAACGCATCACCCCTAATAACTCAGCACATCGRGTCACCTCATATTTGATGATATGTATAGGAAAAAAAAATTATAGCCCTAAACAAATCCACATTTATGACCCATGGAATCGTTGTTTAAGAGACCATCTGAGTTTAGCCCAAAGTTTCTCTGACACCTTAAGGGTTATGGATGGCTGATCGCCAAGTTCCATCCACAAATAGCAAGGGTTGTACTTCTCACACTTGCGTTTTGACAGTTGGAAGTTCAAAGGAAAAAGTCTTTCAAAACTTAATCATATATATCTCATAATTTTGGCCCCAAATTTTGTGTGTCATAATTAAATAATTGTCGGAATAAATTATAGACTTTTCAGATCTTTCAAAGAAATCAGTCTACAGATCTCATTTTCGTGATGTATAATCTACGTTTTTAGCCCATTGAATCGTCATTTAACCAAGTTCCACGGGTGTTTCGACGTTTTCTCGTTTTTTATTTAATGAACTCAAGAGTCCCCCGTATGGACTCGTTTGGCGGCCCCCAAATCTTCCTTGGACCCATCATATTATCATATGAACTCATGGTAAATATTTCGACAATTTTTTCGAAAATTGTCCGGAGACCTCATTTCAGTGATGTATAATCCATGTTTTCCGGTCAAAAAAGACATCTCAGCAACCCGACTCGAATTTGTCTAGAATTTCTGTCATGCCTTCACGGTCATGAGAAACGACTAATCCAACAGTTTTGTACCCAAATACTAAGCATACTGTCTCCTACGAGTGTTTCGACGTTTTCTCGTTTTTTCTTTAACGAACTCAAAAGTTCCCCGTATAGACTCGTTCGGCCCCCAAATCTTCCATGGACCCATCATATTATCATGTGAACCCATGGTTAACATTTCGGCAATTTTTCCGAAAATTGTCCGGAGACCTAATTTTAGTGATGTATAATTCACGTTTTAATTTCCGGCCAAAAATCGACATCTCGGCGACCAAGCTCGAATTTGTCCGGAATTTACGTCACACCTTCATGGTCATGAGAAACGACTATTCCAACAGTTTTGTACCCAAATACTAAGTATACTGCCTCCTACGAGTGTTTCGACGTTTTTTCTTTTTTCTTTAACGGACTCAAAAGTCCCCCGTATGGACTCGTTTGGCATGCAAATATTCCTTGGACCCATCATTTTATCATATGAACCCAAGGTAAACATTTCGACAATTTATCCGAAAATTGTTCGGAGACCTCATTTCAGTGATGTATAATCCACGTTTTCCGGACAAAAAACGACATCTCGGCGACCCGGCTCGAATTTGTCCGGAATTTCCATCACGCCTTCACGGTCATGAGAAATGACTATTCCAACTGTTTTGTACCCAAATACTAAGCATACTGCTTCTTACGAGTGTTTCGACATTTTCTCTTTTTTTCTTTAACAGACTCAAATGTCTCCCGTATGGACTCGTTTGACCCCCAAATCTTCCTTGGACCCATCATGTTATCACATGAACCCACGGTAAACATTTCGGCAATTTATCCGAAAATTGTCCGGAGACCTCATTTCAGTGATAATCCACGTTTTCCGGCCAAAAAACGACATCTCGGCGACCCGGCTCGAATTTGTCCGGAATTTCCGTGTCACCTTCACGGTCATGAGAAACGACTATTCGAACAGTTTTGTACACAAATACTAAGCATACAACTTCCTACGAGTGTTTCGACGTTTTCTCGTTTTTTCTTTAATGGACTCCAAAGTCCCCCGTATGGACTCGTTTGGCTCCCAAATCTTCCTTGGACCCATCTTATTATCATATGAACTCATGGTAAACATTTCGGCAATTTTTCCAAAAATTGTCCGGAGACCTCATTTTATCAGTGATGTATAATCCATGTTTTTCGGCCAAAAAACGACTTCTTGGTGACTCGGCTCAGTTTTTCCAAGAATTTTTCGCACACATTGAGGGTGATTAGGGATTACTATTCTAAGATTTTTGGCATCTAATACCGAGTGCCGTGCCTCCCACAGGCGCTTCGACGTTTTATCACTTTTTCCTGAAATTTGACTTGCGGCCTCCAAAACCCTATCAAATATCCTCGTTTTGGCCCCAAGTTTTTCTTGGCATCGTTATATACTAAGGGAAACCATGGTAAAAATTCGATAATATTTTTGAAATTTTTTCAGACCTTATTTTCGTATTGTATAATCCACGTTTTTTTGCTGAAAAAACGACATCTCAGTGACCAATCTCGATTTTGCCCATAATTTCTCCCACACCTTAAAGCTGATAAGGGATGACTATTGTAAGATTTTCAGTCCCAAATACCGAGTTTCGTGCTTCCCATGTGCGTTTCGATTTTTTTTCTCTTTTTCCTTAAATTTGAATTGCGGCCTTCGAAACCCCTTCAAATCTCCTCGTTTTGTCCCCATCAAAATTGTCTTGACACCTCATTTTCGTGATGCATAATCCATATTTTTCGGTCAAAAAATTATATCTCGTTGACTTGGATCGGTTTTTCCAAGAATTTCTCGCAAACCTTGAGGGTGATGAAAGATAACTATTCCAAGAGTTCCAACCCCAAATATCGAGTGTCGTGCCTACCACAGGCGTTTTTACGATTTGTCGCTTTTTCCTTAAATCTGGCTTACGACCTCCGAAACCCTATCAAATCTTCTCTTTTTGCCCCCAAATTTCTCCTGGCATCGTTATAAGGTTGTGGAAACCTATGGAAAAAATTTGACAATTTTTTCGATATTTTTTTAAAGACCTTATTTTCGTGATGTATAATCCACGTTTTAATGCCAAAAACGACGTCTCGGTGACTCGACTCGGTTTTGTCAAGAATTTCTCCCACACGGTTAGGGTGATGAGGATTGACTATTGTAAGAGTTTGGGCCACTAAAATAGAGTATCGTGCCTCCCACGAGCGTTTAGACGATTTGTCGCTATTTTTCGATATTTGGCTTGCGACCTCTAAAACTCAAACAAATCTTCTCATTTTGGCCCTAAATATTGCCTGGAATTTTTATATAGTTGTGGAAACCATGGTCGAGATGTCGACAATTTTTCCAAATTTTTTTCGAAAACCTCATTTTCTAGATGTATAATCCCCGTTTTTCGGCCACGAAACAACCTCTGGCTGAATCGGCTCGGTTTTTCCCAGAATTTCTCCCACACCTTGAGAGTGATGAGGGATGAAGATTCGAGTAGTTTAGGCAACAAATATCGAGTGTCGTGCCTCTTATGAGAGTTTTGACGTTTTTTCCTTAAATTCGACTTACGACCTTTGAAACCGCAATAATTCCCCTCGTTTTGGCCCAAAATTTTGCTCACCATCGTTACATGATTTTGCAAACGCATGGTAAAATTTTCTGTAATTTTTCCAAAAATTTTTCGGATACCTCATTTTCCTAATGTATAATTCACGTTTTTCGGCTAAAAAACGACATCTCGGTGACCCGGATCGGTTTTTCTCATAATTTCTCCCACAACTTACAGGTGATGAGGGATGACGATTCCAAGTGTTTAGGCCCCTAATACCGAATTTTGTGCCCCCCCCCCCACAAGCTTTTCGACGATTTGACGCTTTTCTCGAAATTTTGGCATGCAGCCTTCGAAACCCAATCAAATCTTTTCGTTTGGCCCCATATTTTTTCTAGCATCGTTATATGGTTGCAGAAACCCATGGTGAAAATTTCCAAAATTTTTCCGATTTTTTTTTTCAAAGACCACATTTTCGTTATGTATAATCCATGTTTTTAGGCCAAAATAAGACATCTCGGTGACCTAGCCTCGGAATTGTCCAAAATTTCTCCCACACATTTAGGGTGATGAAGGATAAATATTGTAAGAGTTTGGGCCCCTAATACCAAATTTTGTGCCTCCCACGAGTGTTTCAACGATTTGTCACTTTCTCCCTAAATTGGCTTGCGCCTCTGAAACCCCATCAAAATTACGTCAATTTTTCAAAAAAAATAAAAAAATCAGAGATCTCATTTTTGTGATGTGTAATCTACATTTTACGGTAAAAAAACGAAACCTTGATGACCTAGCTCTTTTTTGCCTAAAATATCTCCAACACCTTGAGGGTTATGAGGGTTGATTATTGTAGGAATTTCGACCCTTAATACCGAGTGTCGTGCCTCCATGGGAATTTCGACGATTTGTAGCTTGTTTTGGCCCCTAATTTTACCTGACATTATTATATGGTTGTGGGAAACCATGGTAAAAAATTCAGCAATTTTTCCGAAAACTTTTTGGAAACCTCATTTTCGTGATGTATATAATCCAGAATTTTCGCCCACAAAACGACGTCTCTATGACCCTGCTCGATATAGCTTCAAATTTATCTCGACTATTGTAGGAATTTGGACCATTAATACCGAGTTTCGTGCCTCCACGGGCATTTCGACGATTTATAAATTTTTTCCCCTAAATTTGGCTTACGGCCTCTAATTCCCCCATTAAATCTTCTCGTTTCTGTCCCTAATTTTTCCCGGCATCGTTATATGGTTGTGGGAACCCATGGTAAATAAATTCAGCAWTTTTTTCGAAAATTTTTCGGAGACCTCATTTTCATGATGTTATATAATCCACGTTTTTCGGTAAAAAACAACGACATCACGATGACTCGGCTCGATTAAGCCCAGAATTTTCCCACACATCGAGAATGATGAGTGTTGAATATTCCAAGAATTTCGGCCCCAAAGACCAAGTGTTGTGCCTCCTATGAGCGTTTCTACGTTTTGTCGCTTTTTCTTGAAAATTGGCTTGCGGGCTCCAAAACCCCATCAAATCTGCTTGTTTTAAATTTGGCCCTAAATTTTTCTTGGAATTGTTATATGGTTATGGAAACTTGTGGTAAATCTTTTTTGCAATATTAGCAAATAATTTCCAAAGACCTCATTTTCGTGATGTATAATCCACGTTTTCCGGTCAAAAAACGACGTCTAAATGACACGAGTTGTTTTTTGCCTAGAATTTCTCCCATGCATTGAGGGTGATGAGACTTGAGAGATGAAAGTTCCTAGAGTTTTGGCTCAAAATACCAAATGTCTTGTGTCCCATAGGCGTTTCGACGTAGTGTCGCTTTTCCTTGAAAATTGGCTTGCAACCTCCGAAACCCCATCAATTCCCCTCGTTTTGGCCTCAAATTTTCCTGGGGTTGTTTTATGGTTTTGGCAACCCATTTAAAAAAATTCAGCAATTTTTCTAAAAAAATTTCCAAAGACCACATTTTTCGTGATGTAAAATCCACATTTTTTGGCAAATAAAACAACGTCTAAATGACCCAGTTAGATTTTGCCTATAATTTATCCCATGCATTGAGGGTGATAGAGATGAAAGTTCCTAGAGTTTCGGTTCAAAATTAAATACCAGATGTAGTGCCTTCCACGGGCGTTTCGACGTTTTGTCGCTTTTTCTTGAAAATTGGCTAGTGGCCTCTGAAACCCCATTCAATCTTCTTGTTTAGCCCCAAATTTTGCTTGGCATCGTTATATGGTTGTGGGAACCTTTGGAAATTTTTTTCTGCAATTTTTCCAAAAATTTTTTGGAGACCTCATTTTCGTTATTTATAATCCACGTTTTTTGGCCAAAAAACGACGTCTCGGTGGCTTGGCTCGGTTTTGCCTTGAATTTCTCCCACAACTTGAGGTAATGAGGGATGACTATTCCATGTGTTTTGACCCCAAATGCCGAGTGTCGTGCCTCCCACGGGCGTTTTGACGATTTGTTGTTATTTCTTGAAATTTGGCTTGCGGCCTCCGAAACCCCACACAATCTCCTCGTTTTCCCCCTAAATTTTGCTTGACGTCGTTATATTGCTATGGTAACCCAAGGTAAAAGGTTCGACAATTTTTTTGAAATTTTTCGGAGACCTCATTTTCGTGATGTATAATCCACGTTTTTAGCCAAAAAATGACATCTCGGTGACTCGGCTCGATTTTGACCCTAATTTATCCCACACCTTGAGGGTGATGAGGTATTACTATTCCAAGATAAAACTAGCCAGGTCACCGAAACGTGGTTTTTAAGGCGAAAAATGTAGATTATACATGACGAAAAACCGGACTTCCACATAAATTCCACGTCATAATTGCGCACAAGTCTACCATGGGTTCATATGATCATATGATGAATCCACGTCATACTTGGGGCCCAAAAGAGTCCATATTTGATTTCACAAACGACAAAACGTTGAAACGTTTATAGGAGCACTATGCTTGGATCTGGGGCCAAAACTTGGCGAAGAGTCATCCCCTATCACCTGAAAAGCGTGGGAGAAATATTTGGCAAAACTGAGTCGAGTCATTGAAACTTCGTTTTTTCGACGAAAACATTTATTATACATCACGAAAAACAAAAACTTGTGGATAATTTTCATCAACATCGACGAAAAGTCTACCATGGATTCATATGATAATTTGATGAAAACACGCCAAATTTGGGGCTTATAAGAGTCCATATGAGGGACTTTTGAGATCGCGAACGATAAACCGACAAAACGTCAAAACGATGTATGAGGCACTGCGCTCAGTATTTGGGGCCGAAACTTGGCGAGCAGTCATCCCTTATCATCCGTAAGGCTTGGGAGAAATTTTTGACAAAACCATTTTAACATAATCATCGAAGAGGGGAGGAAATTGCATGCAATTTTAATAGAATCATCCTCGATTTTGTAAGAAAAATCATTTCATGATCGGTTTTCCATTGTAGATTTTGTTAGTGCTTATTTC
>SNQN01003674.1:41897-58880 GCA_008642245.1 Bassia scoparia | reverse complement strand
TAACTTCCATCTCTTCTATTTATCTTTGATTGATGTCATTGTTCAATTTATCTGGAAAAGTAGTTTTTGACTTCTTGGCCTCCAATATGAACATATGATATTATATGTTTCTTTCAAACTTGGTACGAGTAGAATTGTTGAATCTTTTAATTACTTTAAATGTGTGGTTGAAATAAAGAATTAGTTATAATACGAARTACTATCTCCGTAACGTAATAYTTGCAACAATTGAATATTTTATCTCTCACAAATAATAGCAATTGTTGCAAGTATTACGTTACGGAGGGAGTATAATATTTAYATTTCGCACATAAGAGAAGATGATTTTATCACTTGTATTTGTGGGCATAGGAAAGTATGTGCAATGGGMAATGGAAGTGCGAAGATCAATYTTTGAAGTGTCAAAATCATTTACCCTCATAAAAGAGCGAAATCCAAATTAACWCGAGCCCTTGTAAGTGAAACCTACCTTTAACGGGTCGRCTGTTATTTTTGGTRCTAAGAGAGCCACAARGGCGAGAATGAAAATCGATTTCGTGATCTCTTGRAATCGGAATTGAAGCTTTAARCATTTGAGCTATCTTTCACTCTCTACGGGCCATCTTTTATAAGCTCCCAATCGTTTTAGTGATAGCTCAAGTGTACAATCTACAAAGAGCATAGATTTAGGATACTTCTACAAAGACAATCTTTATAAAAAGGCAAGATCTCTTTTTAACAATTACTCAAAAACTCTATGTCGTWTGTAAGGATATTTCAATTTATTTATTACCCACCTTTAAAAGTTTCTTGTATTGGTTGAAAAGTACTTCGTAATCTATTGTTATAAAAAATAAYGAGATTAGTTAGTCTTAACTTTAGATCTTAAATAAATTGGAAAGTTTTCCTTTGATGGGCAACCCTATACTTGTGGTATCACTTTGCTAATGAATTCCTTATTATAAATTTTATGCCCTTTAGTCCTAGAATGCTACGGTTTAACCTTTACTCCAAAAGTTTTTCATGTCATACACTAGTTGGTATTTCTTTTGGCATTACTTTTCCACTAATGACTAGTTTGAAACGAAGAAAGTATGAAATTTGTAAAAAAACTTTCTTATCATTTCGTTTTACTTTCTTTCGTTTTCTACCTTGTTATTTTAGCCAAACAATGAAAGGTATTGCATCGTTGCTAATAGAAGCCCCCTTTGCAGCCAAGCATATGAGACGAATTCTCAAATTTGGCTATTATGTCAAACAAAATTCACATATGACTGAATGTGTACAATTCATTAAAATTTTTGCATATTTCTCCCCATTGTATGCGTAGAACCTCACATGATATGATATTTATATGTTGTATGAGACAAGTTTGAACCACTTCTCAAAGTAAAGTACTCCCTATATTCTAATATGGAATTTTCACCCTWTTACTAAGGCATGAAGTTCTTTTATGAGTACATTGAATTTTTAAAGTACTATAACATCGTATCCCAACAATTTGTTRATTTATACTTCCTCTATCTTTATTTATTTGCTACATTTATTTTTTTTCAYTGTTTTCGAGAYACAACTTCAAACATTAATATTTCAAGTTACATATATGAAAAAATTATAATAATTATATATTTGAAAAGTACAAATTGAGACGAATCAAACAATGTTTTTCCTAGTATATAAATCTAAGACAGTCAAGTTCACAAATGAATAGTGCTACAAGTCAAAATGTAACAAATAATAAAAGACGGAGGAGTAACTCTTTTTCTTAAAAATAAGAAATAAAATATAATTTATATCGACCCAAGGTAATATATCAAAATGTACATCTAACCGCGTAATGTACATCATACGTGACTTTGAGTTTTAAAAATTAAAACGTTAAATCGAATTTTTAAAGTAAAATCATTTACCAATTTTTCGATGAGATAAAGTCACGACACGAGCCAACCTTTGACCCGCAATACAACACGTTATTTAATTGCAATTGCATTTTGACCTCCGAACACCAAAAACTACTCCAAATAATCAATTTATTGCCAGATATAAAATTGGTAAGTAAACTCCCTGCTTTTGTCGTTGCATCATGGGTTCTGAATTGACTACTCGTATTATATACTGTTGCAATTGAATTGCAGTTGTATTTGACAAATTGACAACATATTCAATGGCTAATAAATCCGTTTGCTAGACCATTTTGTAAGTACCTCATTTCCTATTTTTCTATGTTTATTTTTAGTTCTGAGTGATATCTGAATTTTGAGCTTACTGCTTTAAGTAGTAAACTACCTTTGTGTTGCAATGATGTAACTTTGGGAGGTGGGTCATCTGAGATTGGATTGTGCACAAAATTAAAGGGTGTACTAATGAATTGGGTTACTTTGTTGATTTAATTTGGTGGGTTTGTTTGTTATAGATTTGTTACAGAAAGAATGATTTATTGCTTGCTTAGTAGAAGTAGTGAATGAGACGATTGATTTAGAGTGATAATGGGAATTTGGTTGTGGTCAGTAGAAAGATGGATTATGCAGTGAGAGAAAGAGATTAGAATGAAAAAGTGGCATCTTGGTGAAAACTATAATGCGAGTTTTAATAATGTTCTGTTTGATTTTGATTTTGATTTTGATTTTTGATTTTTGATTTGTGATTTGTGCTTTGTAAAGTTATGATTTAGCTTAATGTTTCAAGTGGAGAAACATGCACTCAGTAATAGTAAATTCCGGAAATTAGAGCATGATTTAGGGATGAGATTATGAAATAAGGTCAAGGGACGTGGTATTGGCTGATTATTTGTCTTTTTTGTGAGATTTAATTAATTGAAGAAAAATGCTGTTAATTGGGTGGATAATTTTAATACATCTGAAGATTTTGCTGTTAACAGTTGTTTGTTTTGTTATGATTCTCACTAAGGGAAGCTACTCAAAATATACTGGTTCCTGAGAAATACAAGTGGGAATAAAATGCAAATAATCTGAGAGATACTTGAATCTTTTTAATCATGACATGACCTTCCATGCTTATGGTAGACACTTGCAGTTTTATAAGTAAATTGGAGATTTGAAATTTGCTAATCACTCATATTGGTTTCATATTCAAGTGGTTTTGTTAATTATAGTTGAAAGAAATTAAGTATGATTTCAAGCCACTACAAAAGCCACCTTTGATGAAAATAACATTGAGATCTAATGTCGTGAGTTTCGCTTTTTTATATTGTTTTGACTTGGTAGCCTTTCTAAAGCTCAACTAAGAAGAAAAGTAGTGTAACTAATTCAAGTCTTTTTATTTAGAGTGAAAGAGATGGAACAATGAAAGCATACATGTTTAATGTTTGAGGAATTGTTGTGCAAAAAGTCATCAACTTTATCTTAAGAGTCTCTCCCCGGCGAGAGAGAAAAGCGAGAAAGGAGAGAGACGAAAAGGGTGGAGCTGGATGAGTATGTCTTACGAATGTCTGTGTTCCATAGATTCTTGATTCAAATGCAACAAGCCAACAACCATTTACTACTTTACAATATACAATAAGTACAACTTTAGAAAAAATCCATTTGATTTATTGTCATAATCCTAGCCAACTGCTAAAGAAATTCATCTTTTGGATACACTGGTAACGACTAAGCTAGGTTTGAGAAATTCTTGCATGGATAATTATATGCTGTACTTGGATTGACTGTGCTCGTAGAGTAAGAGAAATATTATTTGGAATATGGTCAATCATGTATGTTATGTCTTGGGAGGTGAAAGATTCATTATCTATTGCTGTAGATCATTTGGACTTGAAACTTTTTTGGTTCATTAAACTGTCTGCACTTATTCTTTACTGATTAGTAGCAAATTTGTCGCATTTGCAATCAAGGGTCAAGTCTTTATTATCCTGAAGGTGTTGCATAGATCTGAGACCCCCATATCTTAGTAATCTTACCATGTGTGAGCCCTTTGAAGCTTTGGCGTGATGTTGTTATTATTGACTCATTGTTGCTGCTATTCCATTCTTAATGTTGTCTAAAGGATTAAGCCTCTAAAAATTCATCTTTAATCTTACCAATCCAATTAGCGATATGCGTGTAATGTGGTGAAGAGAGTTGTAGGTATGGTTATGTGACTTGAGTATTACATGATTTAGTTTGTGAGAATATTTCCGTAAAAACTTACATCCCATGCCTAGGGTCGAAATCGCATTGTGTGAAGAGAGTTGTAGTATGGTTGCTTGAAATACGTATTTACATGATTTAGATTTGCAGAAAGTTTCTGGTGAGACTTGCATGTCCATGGCTCCAGGGTTCTCTTAAGACTTATTTTGTTGGATTTATTAATTGGTCATGTTTAGTGCTGCAGTTTTACTCAATTGACTATATAATAGAGGACAGTTGAAAGAGCAACTTATTTATGCTATATTGCTATGCCAATTGTAATACTGTACACTTTAGTATAACCTAGCATAAATGGATATGCTGCTCCAGAAGTTTCTGTTTCGAATGATACCTTGTTTTTTTTCTATGGGTTTTACAATGAGCAACGTGCGAAGGATTTGTGATGGTGCACCTTTTTTTGTCGAGGTTGCTTCTAGACGTTGTAGTGATGGCGGTGGTGCCTTGCAGCCCCTTGGCATCCCCCATCCCGCTTTTACAAATACCTCTACTTCTTAGTTGTTAACAACTTAACCTTTCCTTCTTTTGTATTAAGTTTGGAGGCATCGCCCATCATGACTCATGGCTGTCGAAGGCTAAACTTGCGTAATAAGTTTGGAGGGACTTCCGAAAAACCAATGCTAAATCCCTTTTAATYACAGTTTCTAGTCTAGGCTTTCACAAATGTCATCCTGATGTGTCATTTTCTTGCTTATTTTGTTAGGTTTCGCAGCACTCAGGCCATAAATGTKAGCAAGAGTGATCTTGAAGCTCAGCCTGTATGAGTGGAGTTCAGTAGTTGATCATTTGTCRGCAAGAATAACGAGAACCTTCCAAAGGGAGTTGCTGACACTAAGTTGATATTGATCGATTCAATAATACTAAGATCTTGCAGTTCTAATAATGAAATGTACTTCACCTTCAAACTGCAGCCTCGAATTGGTGTGTAATGGTACAAAATGTCAGTGCCGTCTTGAATTTGTCTACCCGAGGAATGGAGGATGCTGAAGTTCTGTAAAGACTCTAAACTCAGTTAGTATCTTCCGAAGAATACAATCCCTCCCGCTCCTTGCTCAGGTCTACTTGAATCTTGCAGCCGCAGTTTACGGATTGCCGAATTGCCTTAGTCTCACATTATATGAGCTTTTACTCTACCTAGTATCTCTTTCTCAAAGACAGCATTTGGAATTGTTTTTGGCCAAATTCCAGTGTTTTCGTAATTTTTTACTGCGGCTTTGTTTCCCTAGCTGACTTGAGAATTCAGAAATCAGAATTTCAGGTGTTGATTTAGGTATACCTTTGTTCTTGTAGATTTGTTGTTGATTTAGGGCTTGTTAAATCGACATACATTGATCAAGTTGAGTTGACTTGAGTGGTTAACGACCTCAAATTCCTTAATCAAGATTTCAGGTTCGAACCTTGAGAATGGGGAAAAAAAATAGTTGGAAGGGATAATGTCCATTGAGGTATCCATACAAACTTCTGTGGGAGATTAGTCTACTCGTCAAAGATGGTGAAAACTTCTCATAGTAGTGCCATAAAATAAAATAAAAATTGACATATATACATTACATTTTACAAACTTGAAGGAAAAAACTTTGATATCGTGCTAAATTTTCACTTCTATAACCCTGGATCTATTAACATTTCTTTTTGGTGAAAACCCTACATCTATTAACATGCATGAGTAATATTACAAGTATAAAAACATAAGAGTACCCACACCCATAAAAGATTTTTTTTTTCCTTCATTCCTCCTTTTCAAGCTCACCCTTTCGCTAAACTCGTTTTGCTTTTTCATAGCACCCAACCCATTTCTTGATATGTACGCACATTCATTTCCAATGAAACTACATATGTTCAAATTTCTCTCGGGAAGTTTTGTATGCCTCGCTCACGTGTCGCCTCGTACGAGGCAAAAACCTTCTTCCATAATTCGCTCTTGTCTCGGTTTTTGTGCTAGCTCATCACTTGATCTGTACAATGCAGCATTCTTGTTACATGCTGGTCTCTTTTTCCGATGAGACTATGACCTCTTTTCGTCCAAAGGTGTTGCGCACCATCGTGTGGTGTCAGGATAGGCTCCAAAGCATCAAGTGCTTCATTATCTTCTTCGTCATCTTCTCAGTAACAAATTAAAATCTCTGTTACTATTACCTTGATTTGTGTAGGAGCTAAGGAGCTACATATTGTGATTTGTAAAATGTGGAGTATTAAGATTTTCTCCGCAAGATTAACGTGTATGGAGTTTTTTAGGATTGCAACATTCTGCATATATGATTGATACTCATCAAATGAATTAAAAATTTGGTTGGAATTTTCTTGGTTGAAAGAAAAATTACTCATTTTTTCTTTTTGTGATTTGTAATGAAATAAAATGAATTAGCGGCTTCGTGAATTGGAACTAAATTTTTAGAAACTCCAAAATATGTAGGAAAAAAATTGGAATTTTAGAGAATTTTTTCAATTTTTATAGATTGTAAACATTTTATATTTTTTTTAGAAATAAAGAACTTGGGCCTTGTTTTCGTCAATTGAATTTTGCTAACTGACTTATTTTTACTGAACTGAACTTATTTTACTGAAACTTAATAAAATTTCTTAAGATGAATTTATTTTACGGACTGAAAACTGAACTTATTGCTATTGAACGGAACTTATTACTACTGAACTGAACTTATTTTTGCTGAAACTTATCTAAATAAGTTGATAAGACATAGTCTTAGATGTTGAGAGGGAAAAATAAAATGTGAAAAAAATATAGCAAAATGGATGTCTATTTATAGATATCGAAAAGTTAAAAATTTTGGTATTTTTTTCAAGTACCAAGGATTGTAATTAATTGGATAATGACAACACCATGGCCGCATGTCACGTGTTGATTAGGCCGCGTTACCTTGTGTTATCGGCACTCATTTTATTCCCTGATCAGCTAGCAAACAACATCGTTTTGATTCTTAGTTGAATCAAATGACATCGTTTTGATTTGAAAGCAACGAAAAAAATTAGAACAAATGAATTGTGCACGCATACCCACCACTTCTTTCCTTCATGGTAATCGTTGTGAGATGACAATTTTGTCATGACAGAATCATTGGTGTGGGCTATGAATTTTTGTCTTTCATCAAATAACAAAAATTGTTATTGGTATATATGCTCTAAACACCTAAGGACGTTCCAATATCATGAATTCATGACGTATTGGAATTAACTCTCTTGGACATAGATCTGCTAAATTTAGCATGCGTGTGAGTGTGTGACTGTGTGAGGTATACCGATTTCTTTATTGGAAAGAATTGTTTAAACAATAAAGTATATAAAACATTAATTCAAATGCTAGTAGCAAATTTCTTATTTTATACGGAGTATAGTTTGAATTCACACGCTATTATTTTAAGCAACAAACATTAACTTATGCGCTCTCATGTGTCATGTTCCATCAAACATTGCTTCCTTCCTGTCGTGATCCATATTATTTAGAACTTCATTTTAATTTTCACACCATTTCTTTCTTCGGTTTATTACGGAGTAGTATATAACATTATTTCACAATTATTTGTGAAAATATTATCCTGAGTGATGAGGGTTATAAAAAAATGAATATGATTTTAAAATACTTATATTTGTCGACGGCTTTCTCTTAAGAAATATTGCTTTAGAATTTTTGGGTAGGAACACACCTTTATCATTAAATTACCCTCACATTGTTCACAAATCATTTACTCGGTAGATTAATTAAAATTATTTCAAATTATTTTTTAAAAATTATACCTCAATCTTTTTTCATCTGTAATAACCATTTAATTTAGATTTTACCATTTTAAAAGTGCAATAAATGTCTATGAAATATATTAATTAAATATTATACTCCTTGTCACGCAAAATGCAATAGTTGATTTTTTTCACGTATTTTGAGGAGAAATTTAACCTAGTAAACGATCAAATTGAAATTTAACTATAAAGATCAATTAGCTAAATATTTTTTAACACAATGAAGAATAAGATGATAAGTTTATTGTATTGGAAGTATTCTAGTGAGTATTGATTTGATGCCACATAACCATTTTTGAAAATAACTTTTTTTTTCAGTTTTGAAGGAAAATCTAAAATCCAAATTACGAAGTATTATTAATTTAAATTATTTGAAAGGAGACAAATCTTGTTAAATCCGTATTTTTAGTGAAAGTTATGAAAAGGGTTAAAGAGAAAAATGGAAAGACTAAATAGGAAGCAAACTCCCAACTCCAACAACAAGCTTCTAACATGGAGTATTACACATGACATTCCCAATTTTAAGCCCAATTTTCAACTAAGAAGTTGCAGTAGTACAGTTCTAGTTTTGCTGTTTTTGTGAGCTCCAAAAATGGCAATGATGAGAGAGAGAAATCATGGAAGTTGACTCTTTCTTCTGCTTGATCTGGGTAGTACTGTCCTTTATGGTGAGATGTTGCTTACTGGCTTCCTGTTTTCTGGACTTACTCTTGGCCTCTCTTCAACATTATCATTCCTCATCTTCTTGGATTTTTCTCATTTACCCTATTATTTGGTTGTTTATGATATTTTTGCTTATTGATTTGGTGAAGTGGGTTAGTTTGCTTTAGTTGGATTTTAAGTCAACTGAGTGTTTGTTTGACAATTAATTTGTGGGCTTTCTTGTTTAGTTCAATCATGCATTGGTTTTGCTAAAGGGGGAATCTTTAATTTCTTTCTTGTAAATTTGAAATGATTTGAGCTGACTTGAACTGATAAATTGTAGATTAGTTATCTCAGTGATCTTACAACTCTAATACAAATTACAATGATTATCAATCAATTGATGGCATTTGATGCATCAATTTTCATGTTTTTTAGGAACTAAGTTCATAATTTCTGTGATCCTTACTCTATCCAAAGTTTGCCACTTATTATTAAGTTAATGGAACAAAGATCAGTATATAAGTATATGAAGCAGCTAATTGCAAAGTTATGATATCAAGATGGTTACATCAGTGATAGAGAGGCATTGTAATTGTATTTAGAGGTGATGATTGTATTCTGGATGTTCTCTGGGGTCAGAATTTTTTATATTAGACATACAATAATGCCCAGAAGCTTTCTTACTAAATAGATAAATCTACCACAATGTCAAAAACTTGTCAAAGTAAAATGTTTTTATGAATAATATGCTGTAGACCTGTAGTATATATTTGTGTAGTATGCTTACATGATGGAAGGCTTTTCCATTTTGATTAAGTAATTTGTTTTGTTAATCAGGAGGAGGTACTCAAATGATTTTGTGGAAAGTAGCTGTCATAACTGACCCACAGGTAAGTTTTGTTTTGCGAATGCTTTTTCTCGTACTTGTTCTTGATCCTGATGCATTCTTTTATGTTTAACAGCTTGATGGATAAAACTCGCATGACTTTTTTGCTCCAATTACTTGCTCTGGAGATTGCTCAGTTCTACTCAGATTTGTACATGCGTAGGGCTTTCTATTCTACAATTTTGCCTTCAAGCCTGATGCAATTATATACTTGGGCGATTACTTTGATGCGGTCCCAACTGGCTAATAAAGAGTAAGACCTGATTGCCTGTTTTTATTACCCGCCATTCAAGACTGTTATATTACAAATTATGCTGTGTTACTACTTACAGTACAGAATTAGCTGAGATAGCTGCATCTATTTTCATAACTACAATAAAATCAGCTTTACATGAACCACAAGATCATTGCCAGTCTCTTTGGACCATGGGCACTAATTCCTTGATTGTGCAGTTATGGTACGATGAATATCCTATTGTTAGTATCTTGAACTTATGTAAAAGGCTAAATCACAATACTAACTGCAAACATGCTAATTGAGGGTGATGTAATTGAGAAGAAATGAAGCACAACAGAATACCCCTTTCTTACTCCTAGTGCTTTGGGAGACTATTTTAAATTTATGAGAGAAATCAATTTTCTCTATCTCCAATTTTCTACCCTTTAATCATCAGTCATCATGATTGATATTCTATACGTAATTTTCTGATCGATTACTAGCTTTATGCCGTTGTTTCAACATGAGTAGCACACTAGCACAGTTGATGAATCATGACATTAAATCTTAGTATAATTTGTTAAAGTCTTTTCACTCATGTTATCATGTTAAGGAACCACTTATATTCTTTCAGCAATAGATGGAATCTCTGAGTCGGTTGAAGCATATATTTGATTTGTAGACAGGAAGAACTAAAGATATTCAGTTTATTATATTCCGGGAAACCATGACATTGGTTATGCTGGTCACCTTTTCCACAAGCCAGAGGTAGGACCTGTGTGTCCATTAAGTGTGGGTGAATATGTTTTGCTTATATATCGTTTATGTAGATTTTTTTATATATATACATTCAAGATATGTTCTTTAACCAGAGGTTTCAATTGCATATCACTTGATTCAGTTACTTGTTTTACCCAAAAATAATTTCTGATTATGCTGTTGCAAGACACATACTTAAACTGGTAGGGAAACACATCTTAAAGCCTCTGTTTTTGCAGTTCATTTTGTTCTCGTTTTCCACTGATCGGCCTGTTTCTTTGCTGCAGGTTATGAAACGTTATGAAGGCATCTTTGGAGAAAGAAATCACAAATTTACAATAGGAAAAGTAGATTTGTTGCTATTGATGCCCAAACTATTGACGTAATCTGAACTTCTTCACTTCACAAGATCTTGTTTCATGCATGTCATTTGTACAGTCAAGTATCAACAAGCATTTAATTGATTCACCAATGATTTGTATTTTTCTTTTTTTTTAAAAATGGAATCAATGGTTGAAATATGTTTGAATTATAATTTTCTGAATTTAACTTTTCAAGGTCTACAATATTCATGTTATGTTCAAGTTGCCATAGATTGCACTTAGTAGTACTAGTTTAACAGACAACAGTAACAACTTTATCATAGCTGTGGTCCAAATAGATCTTTTGTGCATTCTCTGCAGAGTCATCTTTCTGTGTTTCTATTTTTTATTGCGACATGCTCCCTATATTCATTTTCAACTTATTCCATTAAGTCATTTTCGCTCCACCCTGATTACTCTAAAAAATTTATGATTATAACTTTCTACATTCCTAATTGGTGTAGTTGTGTTGAATGCTGCCTAATATCATTTGCAGTTTGGTCCATTATATTGCTACCACTGTGCATTGTCTTGAGTATTATATACTTGAGTATTGTTTATCATTTTCCTGGTAAATGTCAGCATTTTAAAATTCTTTGGTAATTCTATCATGATTGAATCTATGTTACATGACTTGATGTAGGTGTCCTGTCGGTGTCGGCTGTCAAGCGTCGGACTCGCTCATTTTCTTGAAAAAATTTAGTGTTTTTAGTTAAAAATGAAGAGTCAAGTGTCGGTTTGGAGTCGACACGAGGCAAGTCGAGACGGGTACGTGAGCTAAATGAAAGAGTCCGAGTAAATAGGATTGAATTGTGCAAAGTATAAATGGGGAATCTGTTTTGGAAATTTACATACTTTCATATTTGGTTGTGAAATTGAAAATATACACAAACAGATTCCTGAAATTACTTTTATTATTATATTCTCATTTTCTGCAATTATAACTGCTTTATCTAAACGGATATATCTGAATCCCTAGCTTTTTTTTTTGACAGGGAATCCCTAGCTTTTAGACTATTACTTGATGTTCATCTTGTATTCCATGTACCAACTGCATGTTATGCTGTAATATATGGAGTCGTTTTGCTAAGAAAAAATATTTCGCTGCAGGTAATGTGGAGATGAGTACACTTCATTTCTTGCATTTTGTGGATGGTGTTTCCAAGAGTAAGTCAACTTCAGTTTCTCACTTCTAGTACTCTAGTAGTTTGGTCAATTTAACGAGTTGAACTTCAGTTTCTCACTTCTAATACTCTAGTAGTTTGGTCAATTTAACGAGTTGACTCGAGTGATAAATGGCTATATAGACTGGTTACCTGCTCATTCAATCTTTATGGTGAGGAGTTGCAGGTGTAGTAGGAGTTTGAAGCTTCAGCCTGCCACTTGATGAGTTTTTCCCACATTGTATTAGAGACATTGCACATTCACTCAATGTGATCCAGTGTCTAGCTTTTTCCAGAAACTTGATTGCTATAACTGTTAACACTGAGGAACCTTCACAAACTCCTTGTTCATCTATGATTCTTTTGTTGGATTTTGAAGAGATAGATGAAAGTATTAATTGGAGGCAAATTGATGTTCAGCATTCGTGTAGATATTAAAGGGTTAATTGCTTAGTTAGAGGAGAGAAAGAGAGAGAGAGAGAGAGAGCACTCTACATGATTGAATGTTTTGTAAATCGTGGTTGCTCCAGTGTAAGTGCAAGTTCATCCTCAAAGAAGGTTGTGGTTGTGCAATGGTCAGTGTCTGCTTCATAATAGCCTCTTTCTGAAGATAGGGGAAGGCTTTGTAGGCTTGCAGCGTAGGACCTGACTCAGACCTGCTCTTGCTGCTAGCAAGCCTTCGTATTGGGCATAACAGCATAACCTTTTTGTTCATGCCTATAACTATATATAAGAATAAATGATTTCTAGTCTCTTGGAAATTTGTCATTTTGCATCAGACTCTATCCCAACCTTTGATCATGCATTAGTTGCGGATACTCTGGTGCATCCTTGCACACGCGACTGTGGCTATATTGATGTTTCACTAAATCAAGGTAGGAGAAGGAGTCAGAGGACAAGGGTTGCCTATTGCTGAATCGTCAAAAAAGAGAAGGGATATTTTGAATGTGGCTTACTTAGTGTATTTGGTTTATAATCCAAGTATTTCATTTCTAATGTTCATACAGAGGAATTAAGAATAAATAAGATTGAATAGATTTGATTCCTTTTACCATTTCTCCAAAAAAAAAAAAAAAAATTCCTTCTATAAATTTGGATTTTTGTCTACGTTTCCTTTCCCATACCCTTTTTTAATGCATATTGTAGACAATTTATAGTGGATGACAAAATTTATCTAATCCTCTTCCTCAGATGTAAGTGCAAATCCGAGGGTGTTATTGACTCATATCCCTTGTACGACCAGATTGGACAAACTTGTGGTCCACACCGTTCTTCAGAAATCATCAATCAGGTATTATTGCCGTCATTACTAAGCACCGTTTTTACTATGGTTTTTTCTGCTGCTAACATACTTGCATCACTACAATTCATAATATACTGACTCTGCAGTTTAACTCACAGGCTTCTTTTCCTTTGTTTCAGAGGATTTCTCGTTCTGCTTATGACCGGAGAATACTGTAAGTTTCATGTCTCACTATGTTGCTGTCAATGTGCGATGCCGATTATCGCTTCTTCTTTCTTTTCAATTTTTAGCTATTCGGTAATGTTAAATATTTTTGAATGATTGTAGATACCAGAACTATGTCACTGAGGAATCCTCAAAGCGTTTATTGGACTCAATTCAGCCTGTATTTCTAGCTTTTTCCAATATTTTAGGAGCAGAATCCATACTAGCTTTTGCATTTGATGACTTCACTGTTCTGTTACATCAGGTACTTGTCTTATCTGGTCATGATCATGACCAGTGCACAGTCAACCACAAGACAAAATACGGTTCTGTCAAGGAGGTAATCACCGGTATATAGAATACGCTGCTGGTAGTTGACTTGTTCTGCATTCTTAAGCTAATGGCGTTTTACTTCTGCCAGCACACTCTTGGGACAGTAAGTTGGCAACAAGGGAACTTATATCCATCGTTTATGCTCTTATCTGTTGGAAATTTTACACGTGCAAATGGATCTTCTCATGAACCAGTCATACTTTCTCAACTGTGTTTTCTTCCTCGGCAACTATTCATATATATATGGTACGTGTTGGCAATTCTTCTGCTTCAACCTAAACAAATAGCCTCACTGACTGGATACTTGGCAATAGACAATTTATTAATATAAATTGTTGATACTTGATACATAAAGGCGAATTTCCATCAAGTACTTTTGTCCTTAAAAGGTGCTTTAATTTACAATGCACCTCCATGTTTATTGGGATTCTTCCCCTTGTTTTATCCATAAATCGAGCCCCTTACTGGGAAAGTAGGAGTGGGTTACACTTGGCATACTTYATATAGAAAAGGGGAATTTTTAAAAATGAAAACAGAAGCCGGAGAACCAAGTGTATTCTATTTGTAAAATGTATTAGAGGAGTTTATAGTAGATATCAAAATTCACTTGGTGTTCGTAGTGAATCCTGTCTCTTATACACATCTAGATGTGTATAAGAATATAGAAAAGGGGAATTTTTAAAAATGAAAACAGAAGCCGGAGAACCAAGTGTATTCTATTTGTAAAATGTATTAGAGGAGTTTATAGTAGATATCAAAATTCACTTGGTGTTCGTAGTGAATCTCCCTATAGCATAGATGTAAGTGTTGAAAATTGTATTTGTAAAATTTTTCATTCTCATGTCTTTGACTTCTGAGTTCTGATTGCAATGGTTTCAGGTATATCATACTATTTGTTGTAACCATTCTTGCCCTGTCATTTTTGCCTGCATATGAAAAAGACATCAAGCAACAGTTTGGGCATCTGATGATGAATATGAACAAATTATTCAAGGGAGGTCTGTTTTCAACAGGCCAAAAAGAGAAAAATGAAGATGAAAATTGTGATTATGAGATGATGTGGGATGCAGAGGGGGGCATGCATCTTATTAAGAAGCCTTCTAAAGTTCCTTTGAAAGTATCCAAGGAGACGAGTTCTGCTGAAAGGTTTGTTCTTCTTTCTACATTCTTTTTTACTGACTAGTGTTTTGCTGTTGATACTTTGTTCCCATTCCATCATTTCCATGTGTCGATCCCATGCTATAGTTTTCCGATACTATAGAATATAGCTGCCCCTTGATTTTGTATGCTGGAAAGGATTTTATATTTTAAGGACAAAACACYTTAGAGGATGAGAATGAGAAACCTTAATGGACATTTCAACGTAAAGTTAGACACAATAGGCGTGGACTTTTATTTTTGGCCGTCTACCCAAAAGTAGCCACAGCAATTGTCCTTTTCAATTTTTATTTTTAACTCGTCTTCACATGAAAGACTATTTGGACTTGACACATGTGTATGCAGCATAGATCAGACTCATATTTGACACGAATTATTTCACTCAGAATGAAGAGGTGAGGAGATTCGAACTCGTGACCTTTGACGCCCGGTGAATAATCCCTCACTGCAACATCATGTGGTGAAAAATCCAGTCCATAGACTCAGACACGTGAAGCTCCTCTGTTTTTATTGCATGCAAAAATCAGACAAAACAATGCAACAACGAACAAAACAATAGTGAGTAGTACTGAAAGCATGTACATATAGATAAAACCTAATTAAAGCGTAAGACCACTAACATACATCTACAGCAGGCCATCCGATATATATATATGAAGATATGGAGGAAGTATCCTTCCAACACTGGGGTTGGGATAAAGGCGGTCTCTCGCGAAAATAATAAAACAGCCTTAAATGGTATCTGTGTTCTGATGAATGGTATCCACAATTTTTTAATGGTATCCATACATAATAAAATGGTATCGAAGAATTCACAGTAGTATTACTATTTTTTAATTAGTAAGGACCTACAATGAAAAATAATAAATAATAAAAAAGCGTAGATACCATTGTCTATGGGTTTGATACCATTATCTAATGCGGATACCATTCTCTGAAATACTTAGTTGGACAAAATACCCTTAGTTGGGCAAAAAAAAAGCCCAACCCATGTTGGACCTATCAGCCTCGAAGATATGAAGATGATATATGACTCACTAAAAAATGTTATTGCATGTGTTATGCTGTGTCCTTAACAGCGACTATATAAGAATGCTTGTGTCCTATATAATGTTTGTCATCTCATATTGCTCTTGGATTCATCTTACGCTGTCATATCAGCCAGTTGACAAAGTTTGTAGCTTTATTATGATGAAATAAACTTTATAAACTCCTAGGTGTATCGAATGTAACGTAGAGAGTCGAACAAAAAATTTTACATCATGTTATTCGATATTGATATCGGTTACAAGATAAATTAGATAAGGGTTTTTTTTTAATTAGAGATCGGAGTTAAATTATATATATGTTGACGTCTCTGCTTTTTATTGATTGATATTAGTATTACGATCCATCATTTGTTTTATTTTATTTTTAAAAAAACTTGTATATAAGGATATACTCATAATCTATATGAATGAGAGTAATGCATTTGGAATATATCAATTTTACATTTGATAAAAAGAAAGTGGTTTTTCTTTCCAAAAAAAAAAGGCTTTGGAAGTGGTACTTTTCACCAAATTCAAGTGACGCATGCAACATTTGGTTAACACAAACAATTGTATGGCAGAAACAAATTATATCATCATTTGCAAAACTCAACAACAACAACATATCATTCATTCACTTCATCCCAATGTTAATTTTGCCCAATACAAGGATGAAAATAAGAATATAGTTGCATAGGATTTGTTTTTGTATATATTCATATTCTAAAATTTATGTAACCTAATATATATAATTGTATTAATCAATCAAACCCTTAATTCTTATAATTAGGGTCGGTACATGAACAAGAGCGATCATTTTCGTTTGGTCATTCACAAGATTTTCTTTACCATTGCTACGACCGAGAACCTCATTCTCGTGTATGTAAATCATCTGGCTTCATAAATTTCATGTAATCTGATATTATTAATACAAACCACTAAATTATGAAAACAGTAACAACAACTAGAGTTGGGGCGTAAATAAAGGAAGGAAGTGGTACTCTGAGAATTAGGCAACCTTTTCTTTTTGTTTTTTTCTTCAATTCTTCAACAACTCAATTTTGCATGATCATAATAAATGAGAGAGATCCTAGATAACTCCAAACATATGGTC